>MU122096.1:112056-188308 GCA_014904905.1 Wilcoxina mikolae CBS 423.85
CAACAACAACAACAACAACAACAACAACAACAACAACAACAACAACAACAACAACAACAACAACAACAACAACAACAACAACAACAACAACAACACCAACCACATCAACAGAAGCAGCCTCCTGGCAGCTCGGGTGGCAATAGAGAATCATTCAAACGAACCTACAGAAAACATAGTTTCAGACCGTCCATTTCTGAGCCCGCCGAGACAACTTCTGGTGGAAAGATCGGCGGTGGCGGTAGCAAACATACCGACTTGCCTCCAGTACCATGGGTCTCAAGAGACATTCTTGACAACCACCTCGCCAATAAGAAGTGCATCCGCTACAACAGCAGCCACTTGACGCACACGCATTCACAATACAGTTGGGTCAACTTTCAAGACAAAGACAAATTGAACTCTGGCAGTAGCGGCTCCAGCGGTTCCACTGGCTACCAAGTCAAGCGACAATGGTTGTTTGATATCCAGAAGGCAAAAAAAAAGTATACCTCTCCTGGTACCTGACTCGGCGAGAGAGGGTGGATCAGATGGAGCTGGAGTTGGAGAGGCTGTGAGTGCAGGCACTCATGGTGATGTTGGATGGAGTACTGGCACACCGAATTTCATTAAAATCAAGAGTTATTTTGGAGGGCCCAAGAGCTCACATGTTGAGTCAGTATCTGTGCAGCACTGAGCGACAAGATTTGCTACATATCATTCACGAAGTACTTGTCCGAGATGTTCACGGCGAAATGCATCTCGTACGAGCTCCCATCGACTGTGGAGCAACGAGTATCTTCATGATATTCAGGCTGCGAAGGCCGCATGGAATACGGAATGAACCAGCATTTATTGCAACCTCGGACCTCGACGGCCGCGAGATAATGTCTGCAAGAGAAAGTAGAAAGGCTACTCTCTCGGTTCAGTATTATAAAAGCTTGGCACCGGTTGACGAATCGGATGTCTTAATTGTGCCCATGAAGGCATACGACTTGGTTTTGGGGTTACCTTGATTCAAGGCTCGAAACCTAGAGATCAACTGGAAAGCCGGTCAACTTACAGCCTTGTGAACCCCGAGTGGGCTGCAGGCTGCTACCACCACCATGGATGAGAATCGCGATGAAACCCCATATGCGGATACCAATGGAACTTTGCAGGGGTGTGGTGATAAGCCTCCGGGCATTTGTTTCCTTAGAACAACCTCATTCAACAACCTTCTTGAGAGCAATGAGGTCGACGACGCATTCGCCCTACGATTTGAAGAGTACACAGGGCTGCTGGGAGCATCATTATGGGGCGAGATCTTAGGTGAGAAGCTCCGATGCTGGATGGGCGAGCAGGGAGCAGCGGCGGTAGTTGCAGCAGAAGAGTTACCAACCATGTGAAGCTTGAATGACTGCTACCGGCTCGCCGAGTTACAAAGAGAGGATGCGCGCTACAGTCATGCTACATTGTGACGGGCCGGTAGTACTGCTACTCCTGAATTCCAACCTTCGCTTCCATTCTTATATAAGAACTTAATACTAACGTGTACAGATGGAGCAGACGAGACTGGAGTGGATGAGACCAGAGCGCCAGTAGTACTGACTGACAATGGCGGCCATATACCAGCCAAATATTAGGAGTTCATTGAGATCTTTATCAAGGTCAAGGCAGAGATGCTATCACCGTACCGGTCAATTGACCATGCGATCGACCTAGAACCCAGACACAAGCTGTCATATAGGCGTGTCTATAACCTGTCAGAGGTTGAGTTGAGAACTCTAAAAGCCTATATCGAGATAAACCTGGCCAATGGTTTCATCCAGCAGTCATCATCACTGGTGGCTGCGCCGATACATTTTGCAAAGAAGTAGGACGGTGGCTTGAGACTCTGTGTAGACTATCGAGCCCTGAACATGCGGACTGTTAAGAACCGGTACCCTCTTTCTTTGATTTCAGAGATTCTTGATCGCGTGGGAGACGCCAGGATCTTTACGAAACTCGACCTCCATGGAGCCTACCATCTTATTCGCATTCAGGAGGGCGCCGAACACAGGACGGCATTCTCAACTCGATACGGTCAATTCGAGTACAAAGTCATACCATTTGGCTTGACGAACGTACCTGCTACTTTCCATGCTTATATCGACGATTGTCTGCGGCCCTATATTTACAACTTTGCCATATGCTACCATGACGATATCCTGATCTACTCCACAAATGAGAAAGAGCACGACGAGCATGTGCGGACAGTGCTGGAATGACTCCAAGAGTTTGGACTTTATTGCAACGCGGAGAAGTGCCTATTTGGAGTTACGGAAATCGGTGCTCTCGGCTTCGTGATCAGTTCCAAAGACATCGGCATGATATCGGACCGAATATCAACAATCGACGATTGGCCGACTACTAAGTCAGTCCATGATATGCAAGTGCTCCTGGTATTCACGAACTTCTACCGAAGGTTCATCCGAAAATATGCTAAGGTGACCCTCCCGCTCATGGAATTACTAAAATCCAAAGGGCAGAACTCCAATGGGCAGAGCAAGAGCAGTAAGCCGAAACAACCATCAAATTGTTCACAGCCGATCAGGTCGAAATGGGAATGGACTCGGGATGCCAAGCTGGCTTTTCGGAAACTCAAAAAGGCCTTCACCGCAGTACCGATTCTGCAGCATTTCGACCCAGCCAAGACAATCATCCTCCAGACAGAGGTGAGTGGCTTCGCGATTGCAGGTATCCAGAAGCAGTATGATGGCATCGGAACCCCCTGGCCAGTATATATCTACTCTCGAAAGTGCTCTCCGGCTGAGCAGAACTATGACACATACGATCAGAAACTCCTTGCCATCGTCGTGACCTTCAAGCAATGGCGGCACTATCTAGAGGGTGCCGGTCACAAAGTTCTGGTGTGGTGTGACCACAAGAACCTTGAGTATTTTCAAATGTCCAAAGTGCTCTCACAGCGACATGCTAGGTGGTCGGAAATTCTCCTGACATACGACTTCACAATCGAGTACCTGAAAGGCACGAAAAACCCTGCTGACGGCCCATCGAGACGGCCCGATTATGAGATCGGCTACGAGAGTCCTGTCGGATGGCTTTTGGCGATGCTGGCAGTCGAACCCTACGATGACCTCCTACTGGTGATAAAGAAGCCTCAGGCTATGGACCCATTGGCGGTCGATGTCTCGGGTAAGCTAGTTGATAATCCAATGAACACAGCTATAGCTCAAGCCAAAGCCAAAGCCAAAGCCAAAGCCAAAGCCAAAGCCAAAGTCGAAGCCAAAGACGTCAACCAATGGACTATAATCACTGGAGCCCTGACCTAAGAGGGGAGGATATATGTCCCTGCGGATGATGCTCTCCGCGGTAAAGTGATAAGTCTCTTTCATGACAACCCCGAGTCCGGTCACTTGGAGCTTTTAAAACTGCAGAGCTAGTCTCTAGGGATTTCTAATTGCCTGCGATGGATGCACACATAAGGAAGTACGTCAGCAGCTGCGAGGTATGCCATCGAATCAAGGCTCCACGTCATGCCCGCCATGTAATCAACATGCCACTGCCACCACCATCACGACCCTGGAAAGGTGTCACTATGGACTTAATCACACACTTGCCAGAATCGACCGCGTCCGGATACACAGGGATCCTAGTCATCGTCGATCGACTGACAAAGATGGCGATCTACCTGCCCTGCAGAAAGGATGTCGACTCACCAGAACTGGCCAGGCTCTACTTTGAGCATGTGATCTGCAAACACTGAATCCCTGACAACATCATCACCGATCGGGGCACCCAATTCACGAGCTGATTCTGGACGAGGATCTGCAGCCACATGAGTATAGATCACCGACTATCGACCGCATTCTATCTGCAGATAGACGGCCAGACAGAGCGGCAGAATCAGACGATAGAACAGTATCTCCGGGCTTTCTGCAACTATGAGCGGGATAACTGAGTGGAGCTCCTACCATTGGCCGAATTCGTCTACAACTACGCAGTGCATGCTTCAACAAGGATGACCCCCTTCTATGTCAATTATAACTACCACCAGACGATGCAGTTCAAGGCACCCAAGGATTTAGCTCAATCCCGCTTGAAGTTGGAAGCCGAAGCAGATACCTTGGCAGCCGGACTGGAGGAGACGTACCGCACCCTGAGAGAAAAGCTGTTGGAAGCTCAAGCCCTCCAGACAAAGTATGCCGGCGGCAAGGAAATAATGTTTGAGGTCGGAGATAAGATCTGGCTTTTAACTCGGAATATCAAGACCACAAGAACGTCCAAAAAGTTGGATTACAAGCATATCGGGTCATACACGGTGAGTAAAGTCATCAATAAGAAAGATTACAAATTGGACTTGCTAAAGACGATACGTATTCACAACCATGACGTGTTTCACGTCTCCCTGCTTGATAAGTACTTGCCACCTGCCATCAGCCAGCTGTCTTCGGAAACGCAACTAATAATTGTCGACGATACGAATGAACGGGAGGTCGATGAGATTCACGATTCCAAGTGATGCTACCGGAAGATCCACTACCTCGTGCAGTGGACTGGTTACAACTACCTACGTACGAGCTGGAAGCCGGCAGAGAATCTCGAAAACACTCAGGAACTAGTCAACGAGTTCCATCAGGAGCATCCAACTAAGTCACAGCCATAATCGACGAGGTCGGAGTCATGGAGGATTGGGAAGATTTGGGGCAAATACAACAGTTCCTCGCGTTTCCTTCTTTCTTCTCTTATTATAGATTCGGTTCGGTATAAATGGTGTTGGAACGGATTTTACCACCTATCACTGGAGGTGGATTTCCCCGTGCACTGGATCTGCCGTTGAGGTCGCCGAGATGACACCGATCGGTCGTGGAACTTATACACATGTACAAAGGCGTATGCACCTTATCTTGTCTTTCTTAATGTATATATATGTTGTTGCAGCCTAGGAGGTCTGCAGATAAAGAGGGGGATGATGTAATGGCAGTGCCATGTGCACTTGGCTCTCAAGCGCACTTGGCTATCAAGCGCACTTGGTTGTCAAGCGCACTTGGCATTTTCAAGTACACTTGGCTGCCGAGGCCGGGTAAGCACCCTTCATATATAATCACCTTGCGAAGTGCTTTTGGCACGCTAGTGATTATCTTACCTACACATCACAAAATTGATACATATTACTTATTCTCGTTTGCAACCGTATCTGCACGTATTCACCCATACGAGGACATACGTTCTTACATATCTACGTTTTTCTCATGAGCTTCTCTACCTAACCACCCTTCACATCAAGGTTCTTTCTACCCTTCACTGCTCTGCTGGACCATCCGTATCGTTTCGCTCAGATTTTCTGGTCAAACGAATACAGTCCCTAATAATATTAGTCCTTTGGACTTATATAGTCTGGACCTATGGTATCCTTTCAATCTCTTAGCCTTGAGGTGAACAGTATCTGTTCTATTGTGAGGGACATCAAATACTTTGTCACCTATAATACAAACTAATTTGCATTCGTATCTACAACCTTTCAGCTGCCTTCATTGTATCGGTGACATGAGCTGACACATTATCAATCCATTAACCATCTCCCATTCCTTATTTGTGGTATTGTTGACTGCATAACAGCTTATCTGATTTCATTGGTTGTGATAATCAGATCGAGTGATATTGTGTGGATATTCTCTAATATACAGGGATGGTACATATACCATCCTGATACAGCAATTATCGAGTGATCATAGGTGACTCCATTCTAAGGGTATCTCATTCATAATCCTGTCAGGTGTAATACTATCTCCCTTCTTATAGAATTTGTCTGTGAACGATCATACCAATCTGCTCTTCATTGCTTTAGTATAAATGACCTCTTCTGCGCAAAATTACAGACCATCTTTTTCTCCTTGACCAGATACAATATGACCCCTTGTGCCCCAAAACCAAATACATACCCTAGGTGTCTTGCTAGCCGTCAAAAGACCTTCAAGAGAAAAACGTACTAGCTCAACTTCTTGTTCATAGCCACCTTAGGGTTCCCCTTATAATACTCCTGAAACAACCTCTTGTCATCCTGATTCTCATAAGGTTCCTCAATCCAATCTGCATCGTCCGGATACCCTTTACATTTAACTAAGTACACCACTTTCTTTCGTTTCTTGCACTACTGGATACCCATAACATCCTCTACGTTATAACATGTTTCTTATTCATAGCCATCCACATCATAAGCCAGTTCATTTATATTGCTACTTGAGGTCGGTTCTGGTGCAGATCGGAATGGGACAGTGGCTGTTTAATATGGTTCGATGAGAGAGACATGAAATACATTATGGATGCACCACCACTTAGGCAGCTCCAGCCTTATAGCTGTGGGTGAAAGTACCTGTAGAACATTAAAGAGACTATGTAGCTTCGCATATAATATCCTAGATAGATATCTGGTCTTGAGGTTCTTTCCATTTAGCATAACTAGATTACCAACCAAATACTTTGGTGATTTTTTAGCACCTTCATTATGGTACTATCCCATTGATTCTTATGATTTCTCCAAGCCCATGCAACATAGATCATGTACGCTTGACATTCAATGGACATAGTTCCTTGATGCTAAATTCTTTGCTTCTGCTTCAATAGGCCAATTTGTTTTTCCAGGATCGAACTCATACTTGGCAATGAAAGGTGACATACCAGTTCCTGTAGTAAGGGAGTTGTTATACGCATACTCTGCTATTGGCAATATCTCTGATCAGTTATCCTACTCATAATTGCAGTAGTTCCGCAGCAAGCATTCCAATGTTTGGTGTGCTCTTTCCACTTGACCATCTGTTTGTGGATAAAACAGAGATGATATCTTCAACTGAATATCAAGAGTTTCAACCATGGAAGACCAAAATACTGATATTAATCTAGAATCTCTTTTTGATACTATGTTCGAGAGTAGACTATGGAATCCCTATACTTCTCTCAAGAAGACTTTTATCAGGTCTGTAGCTTTCTTCTCACCATCATTCAGTGGTATGAAATGTACTATCTTTGTAGATCTGTCAACGATAATCCATACTGATGAGCAACTATCTGACAAGGATAAATCAATGATAATGTCCATAGAGATTGAATCCCAAGGTAGATATACTAAATCGAGGGGTTACAGAAGTGGGTAGTGATCATGGTGAGCTGCCTTCTTCTTTTGACATTCAGAACATGAGCATACATAGTCTTCAATAGATTTCTCCATGTCCAGTCAAAAGATATTCCTTCGAACCAGCTCAATTATCTAGTCCTGTCCCAAATATTCAGGTACTTTCGAACATATTCTGCTTCGAGTATCTGATTTTAAAAATTGTAAATTGTCTGGGATCCACAGCCTCCCTTTATAATAAAGGGCTTCTTTTTCAAATGAGATATGAGGACTTGGACTGCCATCCATAGCTCTCACATACTCTTCCTGCCATGCAGCATGATTATTTGCTGTGCCTACAACTGCATCCAACAACTAAGAATTGAACTGAACTAGTTTTGACAACAAATTGTCAGATATTCATACCATTGATAAATCAGTTCAGTTCGAGCGAAGCAGATCCTTGCCAAGCCATTTACCTGAAACTCCACCATTTTGGCCTACAACTACGAACGAAGATAAGTAAGTGCATTCTTGGCTGATAAGCTGAATGTTAAGTTCTTCTTGTAGCTAACACTACACGCTAAAAGATGATCAACAAATCAAGTCAATCAGACAAGCACTCGCTTATCTATTCTCGGTCACACTTGTAGAATTCGGTTTGATGTTTGAGTCGAACCTTGGAACTTCACCAAACCTCGAATCTTATCCACTTCGAATATCAGCTTTGTTCGATCCGCTATGAAGCAATCCGCTTTGTTGCCAATACTAAACTTAATTAGTGGGATTGACCTATACTTTGCAGAACACATCATGATCTGTTCACCTCGTAACTTTGTTGCTGTCACCTCAACTATTTTCTGATCAGAATGTACCAACTGGTCGGATCTTAAAACGCAGTGAATTGGTTGGTTGTCATTTTCTTCAGCACTACCTCTCCTCTGTTCAGGACAGTACTCTGAACACCTAGATAATACATCAGGTTTCCTATTTACTGAACCCAGTCTATCGAATATCTTGAAGTCATGACCAGCCAGTTTCGTTATCTAATGGGCTTATTTTCTATTCAAGATATTAGTGGTGGTAAAGTCCTTGTGATTCTTGTGATTGGGAAATACACTAAATGGATTGGCTTCACCCTGGAGATAACATCTCCACTCCTTGAAGGGGGATACTATTGCTAACATCTCCTTATTGTGGATCTCATGGTTGATCTCTTCCATTTCTATCGTCTGAGAGTGGTATTCCACAGGGTGGAATCGTCCTTCAATAAGTTGGGAAAGAACTACGGCAATAGTGAAATCGCTGGCATTAGTCACAATTACAACAGAATGTACAGGCTCAAAGTGACAAAGGATTAGTACCTCAGTAAAATACTTCTTTAACAGATTGAAGGCCAGTTGACAATGTGGGTTTACTTTCCAATCATATCTCTCACCATTTCATTTGGTTGAGTCTGTCAAGGACTTTCAAATTCTCAAAAAGTCTCTAATGAAGTGTCGATAACAATTGGCAAATCTTAGGATTAACTGAACATCCTTTATTGATCCTGGAGTTTCTCACTTTAGAATAGTATTAACCTTGTCTTCTGCTATAATAACTTCTTCTCCTGCTATAATATATCCAAGAAACTCAACTTGTTTCTAGTATCACTCGTACTTATCATGAGCTATGACTAAGTTAATTTCTTGTAACCTTCAAAGGACTTCTATTGTGAATTGTACATTTTCTTCTTCATCCTTGGTATAAATAAGTTTATTATCTACATAAACTATCACTTTATGATTGATTAGATCTCTCAGGATCTGGTTCATTATATCTTGTAATGAAGCTGGTGCATATGTCAATCCAAAGAGCATTACTAGATGCTCATAGTTCTCAAATCTTGTACAAACTGCTGTTTTCCATTCATGATCTTGTTTGTTCCAAATAAGATTATAATCGACCTTTAGATCAATCATCGCAGAAATCTTGAAGCCATTAATTCTGTCGCTAAGTTCATTCATTAGTGGCAAAGATTACCTGTTCATAATGGTGATACAGTTAGGTGCCCTGTAATATACACATAATCGTAGACCCCTTCTATGAGGTTTTGAAACGAAGAGTATGGGTGCTCCAGCAGGTGACTTGCTTGGATGAATCTTTCCCATGTTGAGAATCTCTGTTAGCTATTCTTTAAGGACCAAAAGCTTCTTCTCAGAGAGAGTATAGATGGCACCCCAGAGATATTGCTCTCCATCTTTTAAATCAATTTCATAATCAAACAAATAATCTGGTGGTGGTAGATCGTTAGCAGTTTCCCCATTCTGAACTGATTGGAAGTCTTAATACTGCCATGGAATTCACTCAATCCAATCAGTTTCAATTTCATTTGCTGCATCAACATACATAAATCCAATGACCCCGATTTAACATGAGTCAGTAACAAATTTATGCATGTCATTATCATATCGATTCGACAATATACTAATAGATACCTTCCTTCAGTACTAGTGGCAATGTTTCATTGTGAATTGGAGCTTATTAACTACTTCTGTAACTCCTCTGAGTACTCCATACTTAAAAATCTACCAGAAAGATAATATAATATCAGTCGATCGTTCCATAGATCTGATTTCGAAAGTTTCTTTAGTATACTGACTTTCCTACAACAGAGTGACTAGAAACATAAACTGCTAACCAGCACCTGCTACAATGTTACCATTGATATTCTCGACTGACTTTGGTTCTGTTCGAGTCACCATAGGAATACTATTGAATTCGGCCCACTACTTCGACATCAATAGTATAGCATACACTGTAACTAACAGAATATTTACAGGAATATTCATTTTGTCCTTAAATGATGTGAACATACGTACTGTAGTTCTTCAACCAGTCTTTGGTTAAGGTGATAGTTGTTTTGGTTTCTTTGATTCAAGTTGAGGTGTTTCGGCTAATACCTTACGTTTTCAGCCTTTTCACATAAAAACCATGTTTAACTGCCATTTGACAAAGCTCCAACTAATACAGGTTGTGGTTATAGTGAGTATATTCAGGTGAGCGTGAGGATGTCAGGTTTGTTTCAAAGATCATGTGATAGTCATATGTTTGCACTTGGATGCCACATGATAAGCATATTTCGAGTACTGCACTCACCATCAGGAAACAATCCCTGCACCTGGGTATATCAGTCATGTCTGGATATCAGTGTTGAGTCAGGTACACCTGGAACATCGGAAGACAGGGTGACATGTAAGTTCGCGACGGTAGGATGTGAGGCACTGCGAAAATGACCCCTGGTGCGGAGTATTCACACGGTCACATATCACTCTGCACAGCACCTTGGGATGTTTAATATATTTTGTTCTTTGTCTGGCCGGTACAATTGCATAGTACTTGGTGCTTAGCAGCAATACTGCTCTGGGCATTGTAATGGCAATGCTATGCACGACATATTATACTATAAGGTCGTTTTCCATGGAGAATAAATTTGCTTGCATCCATGTCTTGGCTGGACACAAGTAACTTCAAGGTCTACCTATCGGTGCTTGGGGCTCGGTGGCAATACTGCTCTGGGCATTGTAATGACAATACTATACACGGCATATTACACCATAAGTTTGCTTGCGTCCATATCTTAGCTGGATGCAAGCAACTTGAAGGTCTGCCAATTAAGTCTAATTACAGTTCTACACACCAATTATAGCCTCTTCACCGCTGTATTCAACTCGTCCTCCAACATATAATAAACATCGTTCCAAGTTGCTATGTCTATATGACTATTGTCTATCCATCTTTTATTATCCGACTTCGACGAAATGGGCTGCTCTGGAATTAAGTGAGCCGCACCCACAATATTTTCTGCACTAATAACTGCATATACACCTCCAGAAGAAGGTTTCACTATCCTGTCTAGCTGCGATGCACTTTCCAGCATTCCACCATTGGCAGACTTTGTCACTTCAACGTATGCTAGCCAAAAGATATTCGTGCCGCGTGAATGGACGACTTGCAGCTTGAATAGAGAAAGCATACGGTACAGTACCCATCCCTGCAGTACCTTGTGAGACAGCTCCTGCCCCTCCTTACGTTGCGAAGTTTGAACCCATATCCAGTCATGGCAGACAGCCCCAGAATATCATCCTTTTTCTCCAGTACATCTGAGCTTCTGAATTATGTACTCGTCATGCATGTTACGTGATTCTACCTCCAATCCATGGTAGATTACAGCAGCGCTGCTTAAGAGATCATCCAAATCGATATTAACCTGCTTGGAGTGTAACAATAGATGGGTGGTATCGAACAGACCATTTCGGAGGACGTCGTCACTGATTGTTTTCAAGAGGTCTTAAAGGTCCTTGACTTTTTCTTTTCCTTTGTACTGCTGCGGAGATATGAACCACAATAAACGACGTGTAGGAGTTGCTTCCACCATCACTTGTATTGTCGTCTGTGGAGCGGCTTGTTTACGGTTCCATGCGTCGCGATTGGGCTTTCTGACAGCGAATGCATCACTCCGAAGGTAGTAGTTGATTATCTCAGTATAGTAATCATCCGTCTTGTTGGAGACATTAAACACATCCTTAATTTGCTTCAGGTGAGAATCTTTTCAGATCACCGTCGACGACTGTTTAAGCGAACCGTACCATTGTATCTGCTCTCGGAAGTGCTGCATGAGATGTATCTTGGAAAAGTTGAAATCGCTACCCTGATCAATGTATTCGGCCATATCTGCATCGATAATACCTTTCCAGACGTCACAAATGCGCTGTCGAAAGGCCACAGTTTTCTTCTGGTTTCCTCCAGTTCGGTATCCCGCTCGGCAGACAAATCAGTACATCTCTCTTTGGCCTCTACTGCAAGTCGTTTCCCAGCCCCGAATTGTTGAAATACATGCTTCGAATTGTGAAGGTGATATAGAGCATTGTCCATGAGGTCCAGCGTTTCGTCATCGTGAGAGTCATACTGGCAATAGAAATAGAACTCAATAAGAGAGCGAGAGCACTCAACTGCACGGTCAGAAACACTAGGCTGAGAGGGGCTTGAGTCTCGCAGAGCATTGCATACGACGCCCACAAGGAATCGTATCATCGTCTTGATTTCTCCTCCGTTCCAACGCGAAACCTCCTTATATGTATATCTTGGCTTCGTCATATCAAGGTATGCAGACACTGAGAGCCAAATATCATTGAACTTGTCAAGTCGCTTATGCTGCTTGAAAAATTCGTGAAGCCATATCAGGGGGTACTTCAACATTCCAATTTCCATCGTGTAGGGTAGATCAGGCAGGGGAAGATTACATGTAACGCAATCGAGATACCATAAAATGTTGAAACCTGGATTGACATCTTGGGATTTGAAATCAGCGATGCTCAGGGGTGTATTTAAATCTAATAGTAAACGATAGATATTATGATTCCGGAGGTTGTATCGCTCATGTCGGTGGCGGGGTAGATTACCCATTTCCTGCAATGGACATTCACACCAGTAGCATACATCATTCTTGATATTGTGAAGGTCATGGAGCTCGGAGTAATCTGCCATCAATGTAGCCAGTGTCAAATAACAATACCTGAAGTTGCCATCAGCACAGCGGACATAGAAGGTGTGCATCTCGGAATTGAGTAGTGGTTGCAACACTTGCTGCAGTACGTTCTGAGTAACCATTCGGTTATGCTCCCTCTGAGCATTTCTTCTTTTGCAGGGGAGATCGCGTATCTTGACTGGAATGGGCAAAAGGGCGACCAACAATATGCTGTATATTGTGTGCTTCATCCGTGTGGCTGCAGATAGGTTGCCGATCATCATTTATATCGGCCATGCTTTCTTGTCGCCAGAGAAGTTTGTGAGGTGGGTGCCATCAGAAATGAATATCATTGGCACCAACATGTCACCAACTGGTAGTATTGTCTATACGATTGTGACCATTGTAAAGGGTATAGAGTATTGTTAAGGGTATAGAGTATTGTAAAGGGTATAGAGCATTGTAAAGAGTATACTAAGATGGAAGCTTAGCTGCTTATCCCACCACCAGTCTCCAGTATGCATCTTGTTGGAAACATGGTACCCAGCATTATTAAAGCAACATATCGGTGTATATGTACAATATTCCTCATATGCTGGCTATCTGAGTAGCCATTTTGCATACTGTATAAGGTCACAGTGCCAAAACTCAATTGTATCTGAATGCTACGCATTCCATGCCATCTGCAATGTAGCTTTATTCCAGGAGTCATGGCAAAGTCCATCCTCCATCGCATCGATTTTCTGTCGGAGGTTGTAATTTGACTTCAGATAATCATACACACACTCTTTAAGGTGGCAATTGCCTTTCAGGAAGTCTTCGATGATGTTGTCGGGAAGACCTTTCGATGTGACCAGCTCTGCAAAATTGTACTCCTCTTCACTGTCGAACGGATGGAAGGGGTTGCCCAAGGATTGCTCAGTATTGTACTCGTCATCAGTCGGAACGTATGCGACAGTGGCTCCAGCATCGGGATATGAGAAGCTTTATGTATTTGAGTCGAATTCGGATGGTTCAAGAGAAGGTAACATGTGCAATGGAGGAAATACATCAGGATCGTTAATGTGGTCATAGTTGACATTAAAACCACTGTGTGAATCGTCGATGCAACGCTGGGAGTTTTCTCAAACCCCTTCAGGGGACTCAGTAGAGTCAGGGGGCTCAGTGGAGTCTGTCTTCGCCTCAGGAAGTTGGGCGCAATATTGAGGATGGTCGCTGTCGATATGTTTGTAGAATTACAGGTCAGACTTATAAGGTTTCAAGCAAACAGGGCAGAAACAATTTGGAGTTCCTATGAGAGGCATGGAGTGTGTTGTGTAGACAATGCTGAGGGCTGTATATGTAGTTGGCAAAATGTTATGAGGGTTGCCAAGCAGGGGTACTGTAATAGAGCCGCATGGCATGCGAAACTGCCAGAGCGGTATACTGCAGACACAGTTTATCACGATGTAGCCACACCATGAGTTTAATTTGACACTAATCATAACACAAACATAAGAAACAATCAATGGACTTGCTTGCTTGCATACTTTTTTGAGGTTTGACCGGACGGATGATACGAAACGCGGACGAAAACATGTAATATCACTCGTTCCATGTGCAAAGGCATGAGTTCACAGTTCATGACACCACTGCACAGTGTTAATTGGTGGTACCTAGAGAGGCCTATGCACTGCCAGAGATGCCAGTAACACTTCTCTCACTTCATATAGCAGGTCATCACTGTTTGTGACACCACACTGCATCATTATGTTGGAACTTGATGTCACTGCTGTATGATAGGAACCCACACTGACAGGCTTCGATGCTTTGACCCAACATTCACATGACCAGTGTATCTTACGCTCAAGAAGTAGTTCAAATAACTCTCAGAGTCGTATAAAACATGCAGTGCATCTTTCAGGCTGGAAATGAAGTACCGATGGCAGCTCACAATCAGCAAAGCTCCTTTTCCAGTATGATGTTTGATGTCACCAATGGTTTCAACTCTTGTGTAAGCCACTCCATACGATTCCAGCACCTTGATGGCCCATTCTGCACTGTATATATACTGCCGTATACTCTCTCCATATCAATTCTTCTCCATCATCTCTATCTACTCCATCTTTATCTATTTACTGTGACCACTCTCATTGTTGTTTTTAGACACATTAACTCTAACCCTGATCGACCCCTCATACACGTTATATACAGCTCAGAACATTGCAATGCCACCCAAAAAGATCCCATCCACCCCCTCCAAAATCGATGCAGTTAAGGATACTCTCCACCTCGATGGTTTCGTGAAGCAGTTCATGGCCACACACATTCGAGGCCTTATTCGGATTTATGTTATTCACGGTATCAAGAATGATGGTGCGATTGACTTGATGTATGATATTCTTTTTTTGGACCCAGTCACTCCAAGGTACTTTGTACAGCTTCAGGGGATGTGGAAGCATCGGGCATCGACTCAACCACAATAGATGGAATGGTGGAGTGAGTTGCGAGCATTTCTCCGAGACTGTTTCGATAAAACTCTGGTGCAGATGAACCGATATCACAAAGAAAACCCATCTTTACCTACCGATACCAACCCCATCTCCGACGACTCTCAGATCTCCGATGACTGCAACAATTCCAAATGTGGTAAAGGTCATGCCAAGAAAGACACCTGGTATCCCGGGATACTGAAGCTGCGGCCATCCTCTCACAAACGTACTATACCACCGACCATCATTGCTTCTGCCCTCCAGAAGAAATGAAAACTTGATGAGATCTCTACCAGAGCCATCCCTATCAGCCCAACACTTAAATACCCCTTCAGAGTTTACATTGTCAACCTTGAAAGCTACGGCCCAGAAAGCTATAACTGTTGGGACGATATCTTCGTTCACCACAGCTCGAATAGATGACATCTCTCATGAGTCGAGTAGCTCACCGCAAAGTCTGTACACTGTACTGTGAGTCACCTATGTCCTGCCAGAGAGGTCAGTTGTATTCTTGGGTTTCTAGTCATACCCAGCGAAATCTCTCTGCAGCCATGGAATGTGACTCGACTCAATAGCAACGACTCTGTGGCCAACTTCTTTTCCGTTACAGCTTACAACCCTCTCATCATTGTAGCTGTTCTCAAGGCAATTGCAGTTGCACCTCCAAGGATTGCAAGAGCTACTCTACCACCACCACCACCACCACCACCACCACCACCACCACCACCACCACAATCGTCTCACCTGGGAATACCAGGTGCTTCCAAACAGGACGAGAGCCTGACACCTGCTCTCAGGTTCGTTGCAATGAACTATTCGGCAATGACACAACCAGAGGTGACTGCTACTCACCTCATCGAGTGTGCTTCTCTCCAGCATGTATTGTCATCTGTGTTGGACAAGTCAATGAGTGTCAGAGTTGCACGAATAATGGAGACAGCACAAATTGTTGAGGCGACGTCGCGAGCGGTGGTAGAGTTACAGCAACAGTGGGAGGTGAGGTCGCAAATGGTCGAGAATTTGGTGGAGCAAGAGATAATGTGTGGCGTTTCATCGGTATTGGTGGGTGTTGACGAGTCGTCGGAGTTGGTGGCAATTGATACACACCAAGATGTCAATGTCGGTTTGAGCTTCACACAGCTTGAGGCGTCACGTTTGACACCACCATGTATGGGTCAGCAATTTGAGTGATGATTTTCATTACATCCAACAGTACTGCAAATGACTAGCACAATGACTCACGTAGGTTCGGTTTTGGTGGTTGGGTTTGCGTTTGGTGGTTGGATTAGATAGGGTTTTTGTATATGCTCTTTGGGTTGGATGGAGTCGTTTTTGCATTTTACAAATATGTTTTTAGTCTCGTTTGGATTTTCTTCCCATTATTGGTATTTGATTGACTAATCGTACGCGACACTGTCGTAACAAGCTAATACGAAATCGTTTGAATCTGCCTCTGTATGAGAGAACTTTTCAGGTGCAATACTCAGTGACGTTTCAGTCCTTTTCCACACTGCATTACCCTTCCTCTACATTGCAACTGCACTCTTTTTCTACCTTTCTGACATTCCTGCCTTTCTGACATTCCTGCCTTTCTGACATTCCTGCCTTTCTGACATTCCTGCCTTTCTGACATTTCTGCCTTCTGAAAATGATCAGAACAACAAAGCCACTACACAAGGCCGCATCCTCAATTCCAAAAGCAGTATCAGCCACTCCTGCAGTTGTCTCCCCAATGCCATGTACAGCAAATGGTCTTAAGAGGAAACTCACTTTGCAGGCTGACAAGCAGAAGCGAAAGTGGATGAAGGCTACAGCCTCACGTATCAAAGGTTCTATTACTCAGGTCTCCTCAGTATCTACACCCATTGTATCCGCATCAAATCCAGCCCGGAAACCATTGCTGCCCCCGCCGAATCAAGCCTCGATATCGCCAGCACCCATTGTCATTTCCAATGGAAGTATTCGTTCAGCGACAAATTTTAGTCACCTCTGGAGTCCACACCCATCATTATCAGCTTCACAACTCATCGCATCGCCTCCGCTGAGGACACGGTCGAGTCTGTCAGTCAGCTGTAAAACATATGGCATTCGAAGTATCCTTGCACCAAGTGACATTGGAGTTACTGCTGTAGTGGAGACAATGCATCACATGATGGAGAAGCAACTGCTCAGCGAGACACCATTTCCAACTGAAGCTTAGTTTCTGCTGGTAGCTTATACAATTCCGAGAGTGGTAGATACTGACTAACGTATTGTTTCCAACACAAAGCCTGTAGAGTATTCCTAGCCGAAGGCATCCAGACAGGAAGGAGTTAATATTAGCTTCCAGGAACATCAGAAGGAGTGTCTCAACATAGTTAGGTATCTCTCAGAATTGCATTCATACTGACTAACCGGCCATATGTCAGATCAAAAACAGTTGCAATGCAGTCAGATCGCACATGATCAATAAGCCCTGTAAGTGGATAGGGAGACTATACAACTTGCACCATTACGAAGATGATGAGTACTGTATACATAATGATCGAATTCTTTCAGATTTTACATTCATTGTATGCCAATGCGATCGTACAAAGGAACCTTATGTGAGTTCTGTCTGCAACATGTAGCATTGCTAACACCACCAGGAATGAGCTAGCTACTCTCTTGTCGAGGAGATTCCACGATTTCTATATATACATTTCTTCCAACACATTCGCAAACGTGGCAGGTATTCAGAGACCTTCCATCAATGGATTCAGGTACAGACACCCCCAGCACAGATTGTAATATCATGTACGGCATTGCATCATGTACTGATAGAGTGGCAAAGAAATGGAGGTTTAGTTCCAACGAAGGTTGAAATCGATGACCTCAAAATCCGGCGAAACAGGCTCGAGTGGGAGTACTACTTCAATCGACATAATGATGGCGGTAAGTATGGCCTTCACAATGCATGCAATCAATCTAACATTTATTTTGCAGCGACTTACACTGATCTCACGAATATTTGGAATGATCTCCCATCTCCATTGAGACAGAAGGTAATCAAGTCCATAAGGGCAGCTCTCAACAACCTCATTCTACAAGAGAAAGGGGCCAATAACATGCCACCCATAGCCAAGCCTCATCGAGTGGTATTAAACAAGACAGAGATGGAAGCCCTAATAATGGAGTCGGACATTGAGACCCCGATTATTGCTGCGATCCGCATCCCCATTGTTAAATATTTGTCTTTTGATGGTGAGGATGGGATTGACGATTGCGACAATGACAGTGACAACGTGCATGATGACACTCACAGTATTAGGAGTCGGGCTCAGTGACATCATAGTCTCCAGCTGGATGATGATAAGATCGAGAATGAAGAAAATGAGGATGATGATAATGTCGAGAATGAGGAGGATGAAAATGTGAATGTGAATGTGAATGTGAATGAGGACGAGTACAAGGACGTAGAATCGGAGTGGGTGGATGACTGTGAAGGAGAGAGTAGTTTAGAGGATATGCTTCAAGCTGGCTGCGATATGTAGCATGACGTTTGGAACGAGGAGAAAGTAGTTTAGAGAATGTACTTCAGGCTGATGACGACGTATAGCATGGCGTTTAGAACAGGGGATATTTGGAACGGGAAACTGTATATATTAGAGCTTAATATTAAACATCGTCAACAGTAACGTTACTGCACTATATCCATCGCCTGAGATGTAAATGCAATTTAGGGGATCGTATAAACGTCACATGCTGTGAACATTGCGTTATGTTACGATGTAAATTGCACTCATGTGTTACATGAGTAGTATTGTAGATCACAAGGTGAGCATACTGCATGGCTGCATCAGTAAGAAATATGTGCACTGTATACCTGCGACAGTAAAGAATGCTGCATCAGGAGGTGCAAGTGTACCGCCAGGGGTTGTGTATATGCATGTATAGTGTCACGTCACGACAAGACTCAAAAGGTTTCATCTGAAGCATCTGATACGTGCTAAACATTTCGGCATCTGGAGCGTGACTTGATTATTTTCCCGATGACCCTCAGGTATCCTTTTCTTTAACAATACAAAAGCTGGTTATTTGTCATTAAAACTAAACTCAAGATACAACAGTTATGGATGTCTATACTCAAAAGAAAAGATGGAAATCCTAACCTAAGAAAAGACATAAGAAACTCATCGTCTCTCAATTGTCCATTTTCATACCATCAGAGTCTAGAACATACAACCTCCTCATGGGACTGTGAGTTGCAGACTCTGCGATTCTATCAGCCAAACTACTTGGTCTCACTTTCAAACTGGAGGCTGTAGTCTCCTGCTTTGGGACTTCCCCCTTATCCTTGAATTTCTTGTTCTTCTTGCTAGACGAAAGCTTCAGGGGATACTTACAGAACAACCATTGATCATAATCTGAGGATTCGCAATGCTTACATTGATTGCGTTTGGCTGTTATATCTAGCAGACTTTCAGGAATACCTTTAAGTGCTTCAGCATTATCACTGTAAAAAGGCCTCAGACCCTGCTTCTCATTTCGAAGTTTCTTGAGATCAGAACATTTGTCCTTTCTGGATTCTTTTCTTGGTTCTAATCTTTTATCTGGTATTCATCTCTCTTCCACTTGTTCAATTTCTTGCGTCAGGAATTATTACGATTCTGGTGATACATATTTCTTTCTGCCAAACAATCTACATACGATACATCCACTCATCTCATTAACTTGAAGAAAGTTGCATCATTTGTGGATGGTACTTGAACAGTTGACATTCGATGCAAGATATTGTTATATATTCTGGGTTTAAGACAATGGATATAGGAAGTTCTGCCAAGACATACTCGGAAGTTGAGGATTTCCATCTTCATCAAATAGTCCTAGATATCCTCAGAGAACTTCAGATTGTTCATCTTTTTCAGGGACTTTTCTTCTTCTTCCTTATCGATGAACCTTTCTTCCATAGTACCTGTAAAAGACTTCCAGTTATCGACCTGGAAGAATTTCTTCATGTCTTCTTTACGCTGATCACATTAGGCTAGGGTCTTGTCTTTCAGGAGTCTACCAACCCATATGATGTTGTCTATATTATTGTAGAATTCGTTGAAGTAATACTGTAGATATCATTCTACTGATTGAATCAATCTTGAATATATTTCCTAGGGGTCTTTCTTGTACCCTTTAAACTGCGAAGGTATATTTTCTTTCCTTTTCTTCGAGAACCTTGCAGGTGTTCGAAGATTGGGAGGTGATATACCATAATCTGTACTTACAAATACAGGTAAAGGGACTTGGCTTGGATGTGAACTTCCTCCAGCACTTCCTCTGCTTCTGCCTCTTCCAGCTCTTTTGCCTCCTCCATCTCCTCCATCTCCACCACCTCTACTACTACCTCCTACTCCACCACCACCGCCTTCTTCATCGTTGGTGTCAGAGGAGCCAGATTCTGAACCAGAATCTGCTAGTAGCAGTAGGACTCCATCAAGGTCCGAGGTAAGGAAGGGCCTCTCTAATCCAATAACCTTCTGCCATGGTAGCTATACAACAATGAAGATGGAACCCTTCATCACTCCGTTTGGTATCTCTTTCCTGATATCCAAGGACCGACCTTGGTAAGGACTTGATAGACCTGTTGGTCATTTCGTTTGATAGTCTTGTCATGATCGTCCATGTGAATTACAGATATTTCGTTTCCATATCCCTTCGAGTCATCCTTATATCACTTACTCTCTTCTTTTTTTCAGTGTCAGCCTTTTTCTTCTTGAGTTCAGTGACTCTCTTAGCCTCTTCCTTGGCTTTCTTCTGGAGTTCACCAAATCTCTTAGCTTCTTCATTGGCTTTTCACTTGACACTGCTAAGTTCTTCCAATCGATTTTGAACTTTGAGAACAAGCCTCTCCTGATCTGTTTCCCCTTTTGTCAACACCCCAGAAAGAGAGGTCTACACTGCTTGTGAGCACTATATTTGATTTCAAAGAGCCAGGTATAACTCTTCATATGCTTTGGAGGACTGTACTTTCGCAATCGCAATTGCAGCGCTAATACTGGCTACAAAAACCTGGGACTGAACAATGATGTCTATGTGGTATTCAATCTGCACCCTCTGCAGTATATCAACTCCTGATGTCACAGATCGTAAATCTCGTTTTACTTATACACTAGACCTTTATATGCTTTGACCAACTCAGTAGTACCTTACTGAATTTGATGTTGCTTGCTTGATTTTGCATAATCAATACATCTATTCAGTCCAATTCGGCCTCAATGCTGTTTATCAAGTAGAACACCCTATCAGGGAAACCATTTCGCAGGATGGATTTATATTGGACTATTTCTCTCATCTTATATTCTGCTACTACCAACGCATTTCCTCTTTATATCAATGTTACTGCTTCTCCCATCATGGTATCTGACCCAGCATCCATCATTGTTCAGAGAATGATCCAGATCTGTTCTTGAACGATTGTGTTGTAGAAGCATCAGGTTTCGAACAAGGGGATCAATCAGTATCCCACTCAATAAGGAGTATAGTATCTGCCTCTCATTGTAACTGTAGAGATGGCTTGTAGTGTGGTATGTGGGGCATTCACAAGTCTGAGAGGATGATGATTCCAATCAGGACCAGCAAGATGACTATCTTGAGGTATGGAAGTGATTGCTGTTTTCAGAGATACGTGCAGTAAAGGAGTTCAATCTTTGACCGATGGATAGTGACAGCTAAAAAGAATTGGATGTAGTGCTCTTCACGTACAAGCTCACAGTGGTAGATTCCTTCAGGGAGGGAATTTCTTTTCCAGCTCATTTAGATCTCATAGTCAGCTTTGTGGAACCAATACTCTTCCTGTAAGATGTGGCAGCCAATATCCGGGATATAAAAGTACATTCAAGAGCGTGAACCGTCAACAACCTTCGACCTCTTGAATGGTGGAAAGATAGCTTCCTCATAAGTATTTCTTTGCTAACAATATAATGCAACACCAGGAGTATCACCTCCAAGTTCACCAATACAAAAAATATCCTTCCTGGTTTCAGTATTTGCTTGAAATGGAAGTTATGAAGATTTGCTCAGGATATGAAAGTTACTAAAGATAAAGATTCAAGACAAAGGTGTTTGACTTTGCAATACGTATATTGTTATGGCTTCCTTACCTAATAAAGAATCTTGCCCTTCTACCCTTGGAAATTCCAGAGGTCTTTGTACCTCTATCTTCTCGCTCTAACAATTACTTCTATCTACGCTTTTCTTATAAGCTTCTCTACCTAACCACCCTTCTCATCAATACCTTTTCTACCCTTCACTTCTCTGCTTGACATTCCATATCCTTCCACTCAGATCCACTACTAAGACGAATAGAATCTCTACTGATATCAGTCCTTTGAACATCAGTAGAATGAACCTATTATATTGTTTCAATCTTTTATCCTTCAGGCGAATGGTAGCCATTCCAATGTGAGGGATAGCAATAGCTTCATCAGCTATGATACAAACTCAGGTGCTTTCGTATTTACAGCTTGTCAGCTGCTGCCATTTTATCGGTAGTATGAGCTGATAGAATATCGATCTAATAACCATTACCCATTCCTCATCCTTGTATGGTGACTGCATAAAAGCTTATTTGATTTCGTTGGTTGTGATAACCAGATTGAGCAATATCCTGTGGATATTCAATAACCTGCAGAGATAGTACTTGTACCAATCTTATCTAGCAATTATTGAATAATCGTAGGTGGTCCGCTTCAAGAGTGTTTTATGCATAATTCTGTGAGGTGTAACACTTGCCATGCAGTTGCATGTCAAAATCTATAAGTTTGTTGGTGATTGCATTCCGTTTCAATACAGTTTCCTTGCAAAATAACATTGGATGTTCAACTAATTTATGTTACTTATCCTCAATCACCGAAATCTAATTGACGATCTCATCAGAGATGTCTATCTGCACGATTACTAGTAGATAATTGATAATCTTTTATCAGCAGCCTCAGTCATCATCAGTCCACTATATAAGAACACTATGGTCCTCTGACCGTGAATCTGAGAAGATATTACTAGCTCTGAAATCTCTCAACAAACATATTACTTCTAAAGTATTGTTCTTTCGACCTCCAGCTGAATTAAGTAATATGGGAATGGGTAGTATATTTGGTTATTATATTTTGTTGTATGAGATTTGTCGTTTTTGCGATTGGAAAGTCATCTGTGATGGTGTCAACAACTGTTTCTCAAATCAAAATCGGAATTCAGTACATATATGGTGCAGAAAATACCAATCTGAATGTATTGCTTACAATATAGTAGTAGTATGAAATGACAATGGTATATTCTTTGTCTAAGCAAGTGGTGACAATATTCATGGACCCACTAACATTGTGGATGTTTACATATCCCCTTCTGGTATATACATTCCATAAAGCTGTACCTTATGTCAACTTTTCCTTCCTCACCACATGGAGCTGGTTTAGTAAATGGAATGGTGATGATTGTTTCAATGATACTGTTATTTCACTTGTAATCATCTACTAATTTGTTAGCATCATATATAAAGTGGAATAATTGGAGAGTAGCATTATGAGGAAGGATTATGATCGAACTTAAAGTGCGAAAAAAAAGGCAAAAGATGAGATTGGCTAAACCAGATGGCAGAAATAAATAGTTGAGATACTAACTCTGTATTGGATAATATGTAAACAATATATAGTACCTAAAGTAGTATTTGCTATATAATATATTTTGAACTCTCTAGCTATAGTCAAGTACTAGATATATATACTTTGTACCTGAGTACATAGACTGTTTCCTTATATACCAATAGACAAATATGGTACCACTATTACAGAACTATTATATTGCAACAAATCCTACTTTTGAGGTTTGTATTTATAATAAGGCTATATTACAAATACTGTACTTAATATCATATTCATTGTAATTGTAATATAGTAAATGTTGGCATACTATACTACTTTGTCAAAAGACAACTATGAGACTACTTGTGTCATCCAACAATCCCTTATATTTGATACTTCCTATGTGACCATTACATCAACATCATTTGCTACTTCATCTTGCCAAGAGTATTCTAGCTTTACAATGTCAGCATTACTTTGATATCAAAATCCTGATCTAACGATCATTCAATCTTTTTATTTCAATATCACTATGATGTTGATCCAATTGTTAAAATACTATACAAATATACATACTATATATAATTATATATATGTATTGAATAATTGAAAAAAGAAAAAACTATACACCGTTTATTTCGTATTATATGTAAATATCAAAGAATGTTAATGAAAGCTGTACTAAAGAAGTACTAGTATAATAATATAAGTCTGTTCATTGCTTCCATAGTCTTCTATTCATACTTAAACTTCTGATAATATATATCTAAAGCTCTCTTGCTCTGCAGACAAAATATCACATTATTTTCAAAATAGTATGTATCCTATTTGTATTTGTACATCAGATCATTTTCCAGTCAAACATTTGTAGCTTTAATGTCCCATAAAAATTTCCAATACAATCAAGTTCATAAGCAATCAATTACTCTGTATTGTATCTGTAACAGTATTTCCCTCCTTATCCACCCATTCTCCAATGCCCCAAACACTCATAGCTAACCCTACAAATTATTTATCTGACTTCAGTTTCTTGACTGAAGATATTGTGGTATTGTATCAAAAAATTTGCTTCGAATTTTATGGCTTCGCATTTGTCCTAGGATACGCATCCGAATAGGATACATGCCTCTAATTATTTTCCAAATATTTTGAGGCTTAAAATCATCATGTGATTATCACATGATTGTGTTCGTAAATCCCCTCCTATATAGTAACCATAATTACCTGGGTATATTTTCGTGATTGTACCAGAACTGAAGCCGGATGCCATCTTCAAGTAGTCTTGGCTGCGTCTGCTGGCCAGCTATCAATGCGCACAGGTTGGCTTTGCTACGTTTCTCTCATCTCCTCCTCTAATATCACCAACAGCACCACCAGTACCACCACTACCTCCGCCTCCTCCACCGTATACCGCATTCCATCATCCTCTACACCGTCACCTCTTTCAATTTCGTCCACTTTCCATTGCTCCTCGCTCTTCTTTGGCACTTTTGCTACCTCCTGATCTTGGGTTTTTGTCTGCTCGTTCCTGACCCTTTGTAACCTGCACACTCTCATACCTTTGTAATCTTTAACAACTGAAGTCGCCATTTGCGGTCTGCCGGTACTACAGTCATATCGACGTGTGCGACAAGGCGCTTGATTGCGGCGCCTCCCGGTTGGTACCGTCAGTTTTTCTTCGGCACACATCTTGGTCCACAAAATTGCATTTTTCCATTGAAATCCTTAAGTGACGGAATGGTATTAACCGCGGTTGACCCACACTAAAGCAAACCAATTCTATTTGGCGGAATATATATAAAAAATCAGGAAACGGAAAAAAATCTCGACGAAAACCATCACACGTCTCCTTCGAACAGCCTATACCTGTGATTTCGTCCAAATATCGCCGTGGCAAGTCAATCGACACTTCAAACTGGCGCACGAAGATCACGATATTGGTAGCTGTGTGCTGAACCCGTTCTGGCATCCGATCATAGGATTGGCATGCAATCGGTGGGCCAAGTATACGCAAGGGATACCGATACTAGATGGATAGACGATCCCGTCCTCGGACTCACCGGCATGACTGGTCTTGGTCTAAGTGACCCCGAATATAAGGGTTCCACATTGACCGGTCGCCAACTATACATTCTTCGCTCTATAGCTCTCTCAGCAGCTTCAATGTCTATGGTCAGCGGATTGTTAGTTGGGTGGTGGTTTGTACGAATGAAAAGATCTTTTCGACATCAGTATATCATTCTATCCATCAGCTTCGGCCTGTCATAATTTGACTGACAAGATGCACAGCTTGATCATGTTAATGATTTTTTCAGACTTCTTCAAGGCAAGCTGGCAGTTGATATACCCAGCGGTGGTCTTTACCAAGGGCGCAGTGTCAAGCCAGTCACGGTTTTGTCAGACAGCCGGATTTATGATGTCGATGGGAATTGAAGCATCTGGTATGTTATGCAGTTCACCATTTCTATCTGGCGATTTAGACCCCCAGCTGAAAGATGTTCTAAGATTTTGCTGTACTTGCTATTGCTGTTCACAGTGCTCTTTACATCTTTCGTCCCGGAATGGGGGCAATTGGCGAAGGTGGACTCTTCAGATATCGGTATTACGTGTATGCGACATGGCTTGCTTTTGCTATAATAATGCCCTCACTGGCTTTCCTGAACCAATCTCCTGCTTATACCGCCCAAGGGACCTTTTGTTATCTTCCAGTTAGGTTTGTACGAAAGATGCCTGGTGAAAGTCATTTTGCTAATTTTCATCAACCGTCAGACCGTTTTGGTTCCGACTAGCTTTGGCGTGGATACCCAGGTATCTGATTCTCTTAATGATTATAACCGTGTATGCCACTATCTATATTTATGTGCGGATGAAATTCCGGACATTCCGGACCAGCGTTGGGGCCAGCACTCTAGACGTAGAGACAATCGATTTGGCTCCAGCGGAACCGTCTGAGGAATCCCAGAGATTACCATCTCTCGATTCTCACGGCCTAATACCTCCCAGTCCTTGTCCTGTAGTAGGAAGTCGACAAACATCAGATGGTTTTGTCCAGCCCTTCGCCAAAGCCCTTCTCGCGCCACCCAACGACAGAACAAACCTTTCAACATCTTCCGATTCCCAGATATGTGATAGTCGGCGAGGATCTGCAGTGTTTCCTAGTGGTGCCCCAAGTTCTGCAGAAGACCGCAGCAGTACTGATAAAAGACGACAAAGGGAACACACAGCGAATGCTGAAGCTAGGCGCAGGCGAATAGCTATTAGTCGCCAACTAAGACTACTCTTCATTTACCCGTTGGTCTATGCACTGATGTGGATGCCGCCTCTCTTCAGCCATGCGTTACAGTTTACAGATCGATTTGTGCAACATCCCAGCTTTCCCTTACATTGTGTGGTTGCTTTTACATTGCCATTCCAATGTTTTGTCGATTGTTGGTTGTTCACCATCCGTGAGAAACCATGGAGATACATACCAGAAACTCAAAGGGGGAACTGGTACGCCCGATATGGGTTTGGCATTCGGCAGTGCAAAGGAAAGAGTACCGAGATAGGTGCCGAAGAAGGAGGCGATGCATCTTGGAAGACCAGAAAGCACCTCACTTTCGAGGCTCGCAAGGCATATGAGCGCAGAGATGCTGAGAAGAAAGAAGCGGCAAATGAATGGCTGACTAGGGATATGGAGTGTATACAGACAACTCGGCGGAGAGAACGAAGTTGGTGGGACCTTACGGAACAAGATATTGAAGAGGAGTTCGATGACGACAAGTATGAGGGCCCAGAGGTGAAAACGATAAATCAAGGACGATAGAGAGTGGCTGAGAAGCAACTGGCTTGTCTATGTATCGTGAGATCTTATTTTGTTCAAAAAAGTATAGCGTTGACAGGTTAGGGTTTATGGGACCGATTGAGGGGAGTTTTTATGGAGTTTGTGTTTCTTAATTGGCATGGAAATTTTCACAACGGGAGCAAGGATAAAAAAGTCTAGCCAAGTGAAATAAAAATATAGATATGTTTTCTGAATATTTTATTGGTTGCTTGGTTTATTTCTTAGCTGGTACCTGTTCCTTGTGTCTTCTTGATTTCATTCAGTTTCAACTGCAGTTGAAGGTTTCTTTCAAATGTTTTATGCTTTCCTGGAGGGTTTTCGGTTTATAGAATTGTTTCATTATTTTTTGTCAGTTGTTTTCTAGTTTGGTATTTAATTTCATAGTATTTCTGATTGTTGAATCTGTTTATTTTGATTTGTAATGTGTTTCAGATATTTTTCGCTTTATTGTTGGGTTCTGAGTATATGAGTATGTTTTCTGTTTCTCTTTTCAGTTATCTTCTATATTGATTTATGTTTTTGATGTTTTCTTTGTTTCATTTACTTTTGACCTTGATTGTAAAAGATGATGATTTTTAGATAATTGCATTTGAATAATAGATATTTCTTTGATTGTACATTTATACAGTATATATTATTTTACATACAAATTAATATTAATAATACTTTCTAGGAAGTAAGATATATACTAGAAGCAAAATATAATCATTGTACAGATTGCACCATTTGATATTCGCCTATTATATCCTTTTAACCATACTTTATGTACAAAGCTGGATCCCAAACAATTGTAGAACTAACTAGTAAGTATAAATTAGTTAGTCGGAAAATTTTCTGAATAATATTGAGAGTCACATACTTGCACACCATTGTATTCTTGGGAACAGTATCATGATAGGTAGATAGACAAGAATACAAGAGGTCTTATTGGCAGCAGAATATAATGTGGGAGTGCAAGGATAGTATCGTATTCCAAGGAGTTTATTAAGAGAGCTGTGAAAAAACACTCAGTATGTAAATTGTCTTTAATCACTTCTGTGAGTGGGAATAGATTATAGTTGAGATAGAGTATAAAGCTTGTAGAATAACATATTAGTCTGATTTATATTGCTTCTAATCGGAACTTTATCAAAGATCTGAACTTGTATAATAGGAATTTGGGTAATAATACTAGTCTTCTAATCAGATTTCTGTATGTTAGTTCCTATTTTGGTAACTTTCTCTTAATTCTTTTTTTCTGATACTTAGATTTCCTTCGAGATATTTTTCCTGATCATGACTCTTACCACATTATTATTGATCAGTCCTTATGTATCATTCTTTAAAGGTTTGAGGTTTTTGAATATTTTCCAATTAGCTGATACTTGTATATTTCAAATATCAATCTTTTCAAATATATACTCTACTGTATATTAGAACCTGAATATGAAATTGTAGATCTGATCAGTAGTAGCAGTTATGACAAAGGTCTGAGTCTAGAAAGTTTGTTGGTAAAGCTCAAACATTATATAGGGAGTACAAACAAGTGGAAAACTTACTTTTCAGACTTTGAAATCTACAGTTATATGGCTAAGTACTATTGAATTTGGGTAAACACTTAGTACAGAGTGAGAGTTGAATGTTACAATACTGTATTTTCTGAAAGATACATTAATATTTTGAAATATATATGGCTGTTGATAAATATTCTTGTAAAGAGAAAAGAAGCTGTTTCAATTGATTAATATATTGATTGAATGAAAATAACCTTCAGACATATTTTGATATGTTCCCTGTAGACATACAAAGAGTCTAATATCGAGTATTTGTAGCGGGTGTATTGAATATAGAAAGAAATAAAATACCACTATAGCATTGGCCTGGCAGAAGGTAAGGAATGAATAGTTGATGTGGGAAAATAACAGTCTAAAATCGACAAATATAATTCTCCAGGAAAATAGATCTTGGAAAATATATTATATATATTAGGAGGCCAATGCGGTCCGATATTACTATCTATCTAATCATTGGGTGATATGGTCTATCAAGCATTTCTATATTCTTCTTCTACCATCTTATACCAATTGAAAATATATCCACTTCCTTTATTAAAGAGGTACAGGAGAAATACAAATCCATCAGCAAATACTGATCTATGAGCTGTAATAAATTCCTGTTTGCCATGCTCCTTAATTAGTGAGTTGTTTATTTCCTAGCATGTAACTACCTGAGTACATAGTGCAATTTCCATATTACATTCCTCATCAAGGTTGGTGAGTACCATATCTGAAATTAGTTGGACTCATATAACTTTTCAAGCTTCGGGAAATATTTATATATATAGCATGGAGATTGATGATATAAGCACAATGATAATCTATCTGGCTTGCAAATCGTAAAGCAAGTACTTAATACTGATTTGGAATGTCAGTAATCCAGTTCTTTGTTATAATATTATAGTATTTCATAGAATTTCTTCTCTGAGTGAAGTTGTGAACTGGAACTTGTTTCTGACAATCATGCTTTACCAAATGATTTATCATCCTTATTAGGTAATCTATACAAGATAAAAAACTGAAATCATTCAACATCAGGATATATTTCCCAATGGCTGTCTGAGCAAACTGCAGACATATTTGAAACTCCTCATGAGCAATATCTCACATCTGGGGATGATTAATCATGACAAAATTTATATTGTGCCAATAATATACGTAGATATAGATAGCATCAACCGCATGGGATGATATCTCGTGAATATTATTATCGTTTGATTCTGTACATGTCGAATACACAACTCTTGATATTGTATCTATATGACTGTACATATATAACACTGAAAGCGTCACCTCAGGTTTACCAGTACAAGTAGTATCCTTACTACTTTCAGGACTTGCTCGCAATAGAAGTTATGATGATTCGCTCAGGATGTGAAAGTCACTAAAGATAAAGATTCTAGACAAAGATATTTGGCTTTCCAATACGTATATTGTTAAGGTTTGTTCTCCTCATCAAGAAGCTTACCCTTCTACCCTTGAAGATTCTAGAAGTCTTTATACCTCTATCCTCTCGCTCTAATAATTAGTTCTATCTATACATTTCACATGAGCTCCTCTACCTGACATTCCTTTCGTACTAAAGCCCTTTCTACCCTTTGCTGCTCTTTCGGACCTTCCACATCTTTCCGCTTAGATCTCTAACTCAGACAAATAGATCCCCTACTGACATCAGTTCTTCGGACTTCTGTAGTCCAGATCTATCGTATCCTTTCGACATCTTTGTTTCTAGAAGAATGGTATCCTTTCGATTGTGAGGGATATTAGAGACTTTGTCAGCTATGCTATAAATGCAGATGCTTTCATATCTACAGCCTCTCAGTTGTCTTCGCACTATCAATAGCATGAGCTGGCAGAGTTTCATCCCAATAGCCACCTTTAATCACTTATCAGTGGTATGGTTGACTACACGATAGCTCATCTGATTTTACTGGGTGCGAGTGATAATCTATGTAGTTTCGATAACGTCCAGGAATGGTACTTGTAATATCCCGATGCAGCTATCGTCAAGTGATCATAGGAGACCACACTCCGATGGATATTGGTGATGTACAATCTGTGAGGTGTAACACTACCTCCTCCCTTACAGAGTTCATCTCTGAACGATCATACTGATCTGCTCTTTGTTGCTTTGATAAAGAATGACCTCATGTGCACAAAATCCAAAGTCTTTCCTTTCTTTCTTGGTAAAATATCACCCCTTGTGCCAAAAACCCAATTCCCTTTGCTAGGTCTCTTGCTAGCCGTTAAAAACCCTTCGTGGAAAAATGGTACTAGTGTAACTCCTTGTTCTTAGCTGCCTGAGAGTTCCGATTATCATAATCCTTCAGTAACCTCTTGTCATCGAAATTCTCATAAGGTTCCTCAGTCCAATCTGCTTCACCTGGATACCCTTTCCATTTAACCAGATATAGGATCTTCTTTCGTTTCTTGCTATACTGGCTGCCCATGATTTCCTCGACCTCATAACCTGTTTCGGATTCAGAGCCATCCACATTGTAACTCAGTTCTTTTTCTTCGCTGATAGCCAGTTCTGGTACAGGTCTGATGAGAGCAGTGGCCATTCGATAGAGTTCAATGAGAGAAAAATTGAAAGCATTATGAATTCACCAAGGCTTAGGGAATTCAAGCTTTATTGCGGTAGGTGAGAGTATCTTTAGTTCCTTGAAAGGACGATGAAGCTTCGCATCCAGCTTGCTAGAAGGAAGTCTGGTCTTAAGGTTTTTTCCATGTAACATTACTAGATCACCAACTGAATACTTCAGAGGTTCCTTAGCACTTTTATCATAGTATCTCCCCATTGTCTCTTGTACCTTTTCTAAACCTTTTCAACATAGGTAATGCACGCTTGATATCCAATGAATATAGTTCCTTGATGTCGAATTCTTTGCTTCTGCTTCAATAGGGCAATTCGTTCGAGGATTGAACTTATAATTCACAAAGAAAGGTGACATGCCAGTCGCAGTGGTGAGTAAGTTGTTGTAGACAAACTCTGCTATTGGCAATATCTCAGACGAGTTATCCTGTTCATAATTGCAGTCGTTTCATAGGTAACTCTCCAACGTTTGATTTACTCTTTCCGTTTGACCATCAGTCTGTGGATAAAATGGTAAAGATATTCTCAATTGAATATCATGGGCTTCAATTACATAGGACCAAAATACTGAGGTGAACTGAGAATCTCTATCTGCTACTATGTTCGATGGTAGACCATGAAATCTCCATACTTCTTTCAGCAAGATCTTGACCAGGTCTGTGGCTTTCTTCTCGCCATCTTTCAGTGGTATGAAGTGTGCCATCTTTGTGAATCTGTCAACGATAACGCAGACCGTTGAACAGCCTTCAGATACAGGTAGATCGATGATGAAATCCATAGAGATTGAATCCCATGGACAGTATGCTAATTCGAGCGGTTGTAAAAGCCTATAGCGAGCATAACGAGCTGCTTTGTTCTTCTGGCATTCGGGGTATGAGTGGATATAGTCTTCGATAAACTTCTCCATTTCTGGCCAAAAGAAGTTCCTTCGAATCAGCTTGATTGTTTTGTCTTGCCCCATATATCCAGCTGACATCAAATCAAACTCTGCTTTGAGTATCGGTTTTCATAACTGCAGATTATCTGAGATCTACAGCCTACCTTTATAATAAAGGACTTTATTTTCGAATGAGCTGTCAGGGCTTGGACTTCCTTCCATTGTTCTAACGTATTCGTCCTGCCATGCAGCATCATTATTAGTAGCGCCTACCACTGCTTCTAATAACCAAAAATTGAACTTGACTACTGGATTTGTCCTGAACTTAGCAGAAGAAATCATTGTCTGTTCGCCTCGTAGCTTTGCTGCTGTCACCTGGACCATTTCCCCTTCAGATGTTACCAACTGATCGGGTCGTAACACGCGGTATATTGGTTGGTTTTCGTTTTCTTCGATACGACCTCTCCCCTTTTTAGGGTGGTACTCCGAACGTGTAGATAATGTATCAGGTTTCCCATTTGCACTACCTGATCGGTAGAATATGTTGAAATCATAACCGGCTAGTTCCTGTATCCAACAGACTTGTCTCTGATTCAGTATCTTAGTAGTAGTAAAGCACTCATGATTCTTGTGATCGGTAAACACACTGATTTGATGGGCTGTACCTTCAAGATAATATCTCCATTCTTTAAAGGCAGATACTATTGCTAGTATCTCCTTATCATGGATCTCATAGTTAATATCTACCTTATCCATCTTTCGAGAGTGGTAGGCTACAGAATATAATCGTCCATCAATTACTTGGGAAAGGACTACGATGATAGTGAAGTCACTTGCATCAGTCTCAACTACTACAGGATATGCTGGTTCAAAGTGGCGAAGGATGAGTACCTCAGTAAAACACTTTTTTAACAAATTGAAAGCCTGTTGAGAGCATGGATTTACTTTCCAATTAAACCGTTCGCCAGTTTGTTTGGTTAGGAGTGTCAATGGTTTGCAGATTCTCGACAAGTACTTGATGAAGCATCGGTAGAAATTGGCAAATCCCAAGAATGACTGAACTTCCTTGACTGAGTCTGGCGTTTTTCAATTCAGGATAGTATCAATCTTATCTTCTGCCATGCTGATACCTTCTCCTGATATAATATATCCAAGGAATTTAACTTGTTTCTGATGCCATTCGCACTTATCTGGTGCTATAGCCAAGTTGTTTTCCTGTAATCTACGAAGGACTTCTCTTGTCAATTGTACATGCTCTTTTTCATCCTTGGTATAGATGAGGATATCATCTATAAAACCTACCACTCCATGATCGATTAGATCTCTCAGAATCTCGTTCATCATATCTTGGAATGAGGCTGGTGTATTTGCCAGTTCAAAAGGCATAACTAAATATTCATAATGTACATATCTCGTACGGAATGCTGTCTTCCATTCATCACTAGACTTTATTCGAATAAGATTGTAATCAGCTTTTAGGTCAATCTTTGTAAAGAGCTTTGAGCCAGTCACTCTGTCCCTAAGTTCGTTCATGAGTGGCAACAGATACCGGTTCATAATCGTGATGCGGTTGAGTCTTCTGTAATCTACACACAACCTTAAATCCCTTCCATGAGGTTTTGGAATGAAGAGTATAGGTGCTCCTGCTGGTGACTTGCGTGGATGAATCTTGCCAGAGTCGAGCATTTTTTTTAGATACTCTTTACTGACCAAAAGTTCTTTTTCAGAAAGAGCAAAGATGGGACCCCACGAAGGTTGCTTCCCATCTTTTAAGTCTATTGCATGATCAAATGATCGATGTGGTGGTGGTAGAACATTGGCAGTTTCTCCATTATAAACTGACTGAAAGTCTCAATACTGCCTTGGAATTCACTTGGTCCAATCAATATCCATTTTGTTTGTGCCATTAATATACATAGATCCAATCTCTCCGATCCACCATAGATCAGTTCCAAACTTGAGAATAGTATCGTCATATTCAATTGAGAATGTACTAACAGCTGCCTGTGTACAATGCTGATGACAATGCTTCGATGTGAATCGGAGTTTATCATCTTCTTCAGTGATACCTCTGAGTAGTATTGGCAACGAACCGCCCGGGGTTCGTACAATTGACGAACGGATTTGGTCCGTGCAAACCGGATTCTTGCCAAGCCTTTCGCCACAAACCCCACCATTTCGGCCTACAACTGCGAACAAAAATAAGTACGCGAGTTCTTGTCCGATCGATTCGATTTGTAGTGCATCTTGTAGCTAACTTCTCCCGCTACAAGATGCGCTAAAAATCGAGCCGATCGGACAAGAACTCGCTTACCTATTATCGTTCGAAGATAGATGGTTTGCGAACCGGTTCGGACAAACCTCAGAACTTCATACAAATCTCGGATCGAATCCATGTCGAACTGCACTCTGGTTCGAACCGCGACAAACCGATCCGCTTCATTGCCAACACTACCTCTGAGTGCTCCATGATAGACGATCTACCAGTAAGGTAACATGATATCAGTTGCTGATTCCATAGGACCGATTTCGAATATTTCTTTGATATAATGGTTTTCATACTGATGAGTGACTGGAAAGGTTTACTCTCATCTAGCTCCTTCTACAATCGCGCTATTGAAGTTCTCAACTGACTTTGGTTCTGTTCGAGTTACCAATGGAACTCCATGAGACTCGACCCACTGTTTTGACATCATAGGTATATCACACCCAGTATCCAGAAGGACTCTCACCAGGACATTCTTCTTGTCCTTGAATGATGCAAACATTCGTACTGTGCGTCTTCAACCAGTCTTTGATTTTGGAGGTAATTGGTTTGTTTTCTTGGGTTCAGGTTGAGGTGCTTCGGCTGAGGACTTGTGTTTTCGTCCTTTTCGTGTGGAAATCATCATGAACTGCCTTTCTATACAGGTCCAGCCACAATGGGTTGTGGTTTTAATAAGTGTGTGTGATATGAAGGTGTTCTTGAAGATGATGTGATAGTCATATGTTGCTTTTGGGTACTATATTACCAGCATATTTCGAGTACTGAAATCATCCTCAGGTACCCTTTTTTAAGAACAGAAGGAAGTTATTTCTTATTAAACTAAACTCAAGATACAATAACTGTGGGTGTCTATACCCATAAGGAAAGATCGCAACCCTAAACTTTAGAAAAGACAGAAGAAATCCAGTGTCTCTCAATCGTCAAATTTAATATCATCAGAGTCTACCTTATACAACCTTCTCGAGGGTGCGTGAGTTGCAGATGCTGTGATACTATCAGCCAAACTCCTTGATCTAACCTTCGAACTGGAGGCTGTAGTCTCCTGCTTCGGAGCTTCCTCCTTATCCTTGAGTTTGTTGTTCTTTTTGCTAGACAAAACCTTGATGGGATTCTTACAGAATAACTATCAATCATGCTCAGAGGATCCACAACGCTTGCATTCGTTGAGTTTGACTCTTGCTTCTAGCAGACTTTCAGGAATACCCTTAAGGGCTTTGGCCTTATCAGTGTGAATAGGTTTTGATCTCTTCTTCTCAGTTTGAGGTTTTTTGGGGTCAGAACCTTTATCTTTCTCTGGATTCTTTTCTTGGTTCTTATTTTTCCCCTGGTACTCATCCCTCTTCTGCTTATTTCCCTTCTTGCCTTGGGAGTTGTCACAGTTCTGATGAGACCTATTGTTTTCTGCCAACCGATTTTCATATGATACACCCACTCATCTCATTAATTCGATAAAAGCTGTGTCGTCCTTGGATGGTACCTCTGCAGTTGACATTCGATTCAAAATTTCCTCGTTCATTCCTTGTTTAAGGGAATGAATGTAAGACGTCCCACTCAGACATACTCGGAAGTTGAGGGTTTTTATGTTTGTTAAGTAGTCTTCAATATCCCCAGTATATTTCAGATTATTCATCTTTCGCAGGAACTTCTCTTCCACTTGCATATCGACGAATCTTTCTTCCATTGTACTGGTGAAGGACTACCAGTTAGCAACCTAAAAGAACTTCTTCATATCTTCTTTGCGGTTATTATACCAGTCTAGGGTCTAATCTTCCAAGAGCCTACCAACCCAGATGATCTTATCGATATCATCATGGAATTCGTCGCGGAAATACTGTAGATAACATTCCACTGATCTAATCCACCTTCGATATATTTCTTTGGGATCCTTCTTATCCCCTTTGAAGACTGGAGGCATTTTCATCATGATTTTGCCTTTCTTGGAGGACCTTGCTGGTACACAAGGGTTGGAAGGTAGCATATCATAATCTGCGCCACTAGAAGGTGATAACGGTACCTGACTTGGATGTAAATGACCTGCGTTACTTCCTCCACTTCCTCCTTCTCCACCCCCTCCTCCTTCTCACCATCTCCTCCTCCTCCACCACCTCCACTTCCACCACTTACTCCACCACCACCTCCCCCTCCTTCCTCATCCTCTGAGCCAGAGAGGCCAGATTCTGAACCACATCCTCCTGGTAGCGGTGGGGCTCCCTCAGGGTTCAGAGTAAGAGCTTCTTTAATCCAATTTTCTTCTCCTTTGGTCCCTATACAGTAACAAAGGCAGAACCCTTCATCATTAGGTTTAATATCTCCTTCTTGATATCCAAGGACAGACCTTGCTAAGGACTTGATGGATTTGTTGGTGGTTTCATCCGATAGCCTAGTCATAAGGGTCCTTGTGAATTTTCGAAACATTTATTCCATATCCCTTCGAGTCTTCCTTATATCGCTTTCTCTCTGCTTCTTCTCAGAGTCCGTCTTTTTCCTGAATTCGACTGCTCTCTTAGCCTCTTTGCTGTCTTTCTGCTTGATACTGGTAAGTTCTTCTGACTGAGTATATACTTGGAGAGTGAGCCTTTCTGGACTCTTTACGTCTTTTCCAATATGATAGATAGAGAGGTCCACGCTCCTTAAGAGGCCTGTATCTGCTTTCCAGGATCCAGACGTAGCTTCTCATATGCTTCGGAAGACTGTGCCTTCGCAATAACAATTGCAGCACTAATATTGGCTGCAAATACAAGAGACTGGGTAATGATATCTGAGTAGTATTCTATCTGCGCCCTTTGCAGGTTAACAACTCCTGAAGCCACAGCATCATAAATCGCGTTCTGCCTATATACTAGGGCTTCATATGCTCTGACCAACTCAGGCAGTACCTTTCAGATTTTGATGTTGCTTGTTTGAGTGTGCGTAATCAATGCATCCATTCGATTCAATTCTGACTCGATGATATTTATCAAAGAGACTACCCAATCAGGAATATCATTCCATACAATCGGTTCATAACGAACTACTTCTTTCCCATTTTCTCCTGCTACTACCAACGTACTTTCCCTTCGTACCAGTATCACTGCCTCCCCCATCATTGTGTGAGATCCAGCATCTGTCATTGCTCAAAGTATGACCCATATTCATCCTTGAAAGATTCTGCTATAAAAGCTCCAAGTTCCGAGCAAGGGGACTAAATCGAGATCCCAATCGATAAGGAACCTAGAATCAGCTTCCTGTTGTAACTGTAATGAAGCTTCGTAGTCTGGTATGTGGAGCATTTACAAGTCTGGGAGGACGATGGTTTCAATCATCGCTAGCAAGATGACTATCTTGAGGTATGCGAGGGATTGCTGCTTTCGAAAGTGTGTGCAGTATAATGCTTCAGTTATCGATGGATGGATAGTGATAGCTAATGCTAACTGAGTATAGTGCTCTTCTCGTACAAGCTCACAGTGATATCTTCCTTTGGAGAGAGACTCTCTTTCCCAGCTGGTAAAGAGATTGAAATCTGGTTTGTGGTACGAGCACTCTCACTGTGAGATCTGGCAGCCAATATCCGAAATATAATAGCGCATAAGCATCAACCACCTTTGACTGCTTGGAGGGTTGAAAGATAGCTTCAACAGAAGTGTTTCTTTGCTAACAACATAATGTATCACCAGAAGCGTTACCTCAGGTTTACTAGTACAAGTAGTACCCTTACTGCTTTCAGGACTTGCTTGCGATGGAAGTTATGAAGATTCGCTCAGCATGTGAAAGTCACTAAAGATAAAGTTTCAAGACAAAGATGTTTGGCTCTCCAATGCGTATATTGTTAAGGCTTGTTCTCCTCGTCAAGAAGCTTGCCCTTCTACCCTCGGAGATTCTAGAGGTCTTTATACCTCTATCCTCTCGCTCTAACAATTACATCTATCTATGCTTTTCTCATGAGCTCCTCTACCTGACCTTCCTTTTGCACTAATGCCCTTCCTGCCCTTTATCACTCTTTCGGACCTTCCGCTTGTTTCCACTTAGATCTCTTTCTCCGACAAATAGAACTCCTACTAATATCAGTCCTTTGGACATCTGTGGTTCGAACCTATCGTATCCTTTCGATCTCTTTGTTTCTAGACGAATGGTATCCTTTCGATGGTGAGGGATATTAGGGACTTCATCAGCTATGCTGCAAATGCAGATGCTTTGGTATCTACAGCCTCTCAGCTGTCTTCGCACTATCAATAGCATGAGCTGGCAGAGTATCGCCTCAATAGCCACCTTTAATCACTTATCAGTGGTGTGGTTGACTGCATGACAGCTCATCTGATTTCATTGGATGTTAGTAATAATCTATGTAGTTTCGATGATATCCAGGGATGGTACTTGGACTATCCCGATACAGCTATCATCGAGTGATCATAGGTGACCCCGCTGCGATGGCCATTGGAGATGTACAACCTGTGAGGAGTAACAACATATGATTCGTTATTGACATAATGTAGTATAAAGATACAGCCATACAGTATTCAGTTATTCAATCGAAAACACTACATACCTATGATATAGAGTGTAAAGTGTATCATCATATAATACAGTAGTGACTGTGTGCAACATGTTAAATATACCCTGAATAGCACTCTCATGTTGGATATCCAAAACAGTATAGAAATATGTATGATAATATTTGATATTTAGATATAATATATAATATTTCAAATTCAGATAGTACACTATATATTGTGGCCGGCTTGCAGTTTGATGTCTATACTTTTTTTACCATAGCGATAATCTACCTTCTCCTCTTCCCCTTCCTTCTGCTTCTTGTTCTACTCATACTTTTTCCCCTCCTCCTCCTGTATATATTCAGCCTTAACCTTGTTCTTGTTCTTTTTATCATTGTGCTCAATGTTATCAGGCTGGACATTACAGTGGTGCATAGCCATATTTCTGGAATTGTAAATAGTATTATTCTCGTTTTCGCTATCATTGTTGTTATTTTCAAACTTATTCTCAGCATTGAAATGCAAATCTATTGCTGTGGAAATATTGACAGCAGAGTTGATTGGACTCTATATCCCTGAATCTATAAACTGAACTGTTATTGCTGACTTGTTGTATTCCAGTCCACAAGTGTTAACTACAATGGTTGATGTGATATTTGCTTTTATTTAATATAATATGAGGTGGTTGAGAGCTGTCTGAATGAATTTTAATGTCTTCTCCCTCTACAAGGATGGCATATTGTATCAGATCTTTATGAGCTGAGTATCTGTCTCAGCACAATATTAGTGCAATTGCATTAATAGTGGAGGTATACTTACCATTATCAATATTACAATTGATGTAGTACTTCCACTTGAACCTTTTTCTGTGGTTTTCAATGTTATCACTTGTGATCCTCAAAGATATGACACCTCCATTTCTTGGATATCATATCAGTAGATAATAATCCAATGCTGTATATATCAATACAATCGGTACGGAAACTATCAGCTATCAAATACAATTGTTGAAGTATTCTGAATATATGCTCCATATTTGCGGCTATGAGAAGAAATGTAAATATAGAGTCTGTAGAATCCCCTTGGCAAGAAGGTAGCTAGCTCATTTTGGGTGGAATTAGCGACAGTAAATATTTAAGATATGATTCACTTCAAGCTATTCTGTAGAGTTTTACTGGTACATGATCAATATTCAAACTGTAAGCAGTTGATTAATATTTACAGTACTTGTCATCGTCTTTCAAATCCTGTATATTATAGAATAACCCTATCCAATACCAGGTAAATTTGATTATGTGTGACTGACCGATATTGTAACTGTTTAAGATCTGCTATATAGGTGGTAAGTCAATGAGAATGCAATTCTGGGAAATATTTAAGTATATTGGGGTTTTCCTTCTGATATTCCTGAAGGCTGATATTAAGTCCTTCCTTCCTGCATTCCTTTACCCAAGAATATTCGACTGTTTCCATTGGTTAATGAATGATGTGATATTCAGTATCTATAACTCTTCGAACCACACTCTGTACAAGTATTAATCAGGTTCTTTTGAAAATAGTCTTACACCAAGTATTTGCATCTCCAATATATGTAACATGGTTTTGAGTTTATCAGTAACTCAAAGCTCATCTGGTGAAAGGATACTTCAACAGCTATACTATTTACTTCTGCTGGCTGATAGAGTCAGTCATATACATGGAATTTACAATATCATTTTGCATGGTAGAGATGATGTAAGTTGTATATTAGGTATTGATATGTATCGACTCAGGAGATGACTAAGGTTTATTATAGAATGAATACTGGCAGAATAATTACTGGCTATGACAGAAATCGAATTTGATTGTTGTATAAGTTAAGGTAGTAGTGAAAGCTGTATTGCATTGAATATGGATACAATGCATGTAAATGATGAAGCGATATTACCAGTTGAATCATCAAAGTATGAAGCTGAAGCTTTGATTCCCTTTCCCAGCTATCTATCAGCCAGTAAAGTAGATTTCCACTTTTTACCACCCACAGCATGAGGTATTGGAAATACAACTCTAGGAGTAACTGCTTTAACTTTCAAAATTGAAGAGACTGCTCTCTATAGTGATCTTGTTGTTAGGATTATTTATGAGAAGGCTGCAACAGCAGAAATGGTAAAAAACGTAGAAGAGGTTGAAACTCAAAAAGGTAGATTAGTACAGCTATACAACAGATACAGTGTCAGAACAATACAGGTACAGGAATTGGAGTTGCAATTTCGAGTTCACAGTGCAGATAAAGATTGGTAGAGTATAGAATAGTACAGACATGCTGCTATACATTGTAGCTGAAAGGTGATTACAAAATCAGATAGCCTTACATAATACCATATTAGATCATCATATGATTGTTAACTTAGTATCTACAACTAAATATAAAAGAGACTACGTCTAAAGATGCAAATACAATACTGATCAGCCCAAATAAATGGTATGATAGAATATTCGAATGTCAGAAAGTGCAAATCCAACCTCCAATACGTCATTTGAGTACGAATCACTTAGAACAATGATACAGCACGTACTTAAGTAGTCTGTCATTTGCTGGCCACATATATATCAATCACACCCAAGAGACCAAACAAAAGAATATTAGGAAATACCAAATGAGATTAAAAAGAACTTACTAAAATGTATAAACATTTATACACGATAAAAAGACAAGAGGTAATTATTCAAAGAATTATAATCAATCACTAGCCACCAAATGTGAATCTAATATATATGTCAGAATGCTAGTCATTTGCTCTACTCATCAGTTAGATATTCCAGAAACCATTAGATATATTTGAGATCAATCCATAATGGAGTGAAATACAATCCCTCGAGCTTCACTTATAGTGATATTGATCTGTTCCTATGTACTAGTTATCATTGATACTACTGACTCCTCTATATCTCTAGATACTGCTGACTCCTCAATGCCTTCAGATACTACTGCCTCTTCAACAACATCAATTTTACACTCCTTAGTTGCAATGATATCTTTAATATTCACCACTATTCCTCTACTACTCATGAAGTCTCCTATATCATTCACAATATCTTTTTCTCAATTTATTTCATCAGTTGCGATCACTCTGCTTCACCCATTGGCTTCCCCACAATGGTTGATTACTCTACTGTAGGTAATATATATCTATTCAGGGGATGACTGTATAACATACCTCCAGGAAATGCAGTCATTTGTAATATATCTCTCTGCTGAGCTGACATGACTGGCAGAGGGGTAGAGTGATGTTGGTGAATAGTATTCACATCTGGTGGTACATCCTATTGGATGCTTGTTAAATTGTATATTGCAACAAACCTGAAAGCTGATATCAGGCTCACAAAAACCAGGAAATCATGGAAAAGACAGCTTTAGTAAGGCAGTAGCCCATGCAATACTCAGAGGTATAACTGTACTAGTCATCAGATGAGTCACAATGATTAGAGAGTTAAAAGTGGTGATGGAAAAGGAGGTGGTTATAAAGACTACACTGTTGAATTATATTACATCACTTGGCCAGAGAGATGTTAGGTCAGGAATGACTACATATTCAAGAATACAATGTATATCTTTTACAGGATAAAGATGACTTACAGTATGATGTACAGTCTTTGGGTTGAGCTTATCGACTCATATTATATTCGATCTATTGGATACATGTAGTGTTGGTAATAAAGCAGATCGGTTCATCGCGGATTGAACTAAGGTAGGATTCGACACAGATTCGATCTGAGGTTTGGGCGAAGTTCCGAGGTTTGTCACAAACCGGTTCGCGAACCATCTATCTTCGAACGATAATAGGTAAGCAGGTTCTTGTCGAATCGGCTCGATGTGTAGCGTATCTTGCAGCGGAAGAGGTTAGGTATAAGATGCACCAAAAATCGATCCGATCAGACAAGAACTCGCTTACTTATTTTTGTTTGCAGTTGTACGCCGAAATGGTGGGGTCTGAGGGGAATGGCTTGGCAAGTATCTGCTTCGCTCGAACCAAACCGGTTCGTCAATGGTACGAATTCCATGCGGTTCATTGCCAACACTAGATACATAGTATACAAATCTATTATCTCAATGGACACGGCATTCAGGGTCCAAAATTTATTTCCTGAAGGAGTATGTACATTTCAGGCTGATGGTGACTGCTTGGATGGAGATATCACCAAGTATTCTCTTCTTCTGGAGGACCACACCAATAATGATCGGTCTGGTTGTACCTTTGTGGGAGGAAAGCTGAAGCTTGAATGTATCGGAATATCAGATGTTGTTTCTAAGATGGACTATATGATGCTTAGAGTCATTATTATTGTCATCAGAGTCAACAACATCTTTATTACTGTTGGCAATGAACCTTTAAAAGTTAGTACAATTGACGAACCAGTTCAGTTTGCGCGAAGCAGATCCTTGGCAAGCTATTCGCCTCAAACCCTACTGTTTCAGCCCACAACTGCAAATAATAATAGGATAGCGAGTTCCTATCTGATTGGCTGAAGTTGTAGTTCATTCTGTAGCCAACATCTAGCCCTACTGGATGAATCAATATAAAGGTTGATCGGACAAGAACTCACTATCTTATTCTGATCTGAGTTGTGGAATTCAGTTTGAGATTCGAGTTGAATCCTGTAGTTTGAGTAGGATTGTCAACAAAGCGTACCGGTTCGTAACGGTTCGAACTGAGCCAGGATTCAAAGGGAATTTGTTTTGAGATTTGGCGACGTTTTCAGGTTCGACTGAAACTTCAAACCGAATCCTACAACCGCAAATGAACATAAGTATGCGAATCCTTGTCCGATCAGCTTGATGTCTAATTCCTCTTATAACGTGTCAAGTTAGCTCCAGGAAAAACTGAAAGTCGAGCTGAGCAGACAGGAACTTGCTTCCTTAATGGTGTTTGAAGTTGTGGGCCAGAATCGTAAGGTGTAAGTCGACCGCCTTGGTCAGGATGTACTTCGCTAGGACCGATCCGGTTCGTCAATCATACAAAAACCTGCCAGTTCATTGCCAACACTAAGTGCCAGGCGAACCTCAGATTAAAACTGAATCGAACCCACTACAGATCGATTCGCCACAAACCAATCTGCTTCATTGCCAACACTAGTCATCATAGTCAGTGTGGTTAGATTAAGGTTGACTTTTCTTGTAACATAACTTCATCTGTACTATTGTGTTATTCAAACGGTCTTGAACAATTCTGTAAAATGTATTTCACCACTCAATGTATTGTGTTTGAATCGATGCCCAATATATCCATATATCTGAAGACTTTTCAATATGTCTTATAGTTATGGAGTCCAACATAAGCATATCATACTACAAGTCAACTACACTATCATTCTTGGTACGGTGAATTGCATAAATCTGAAAAATACTCCAAATGTATTTTGCCATACACTGCTTCGAGAGAATATCTAGGTAGAGGGTATCTTCAATTGCATCGAATTCAAAGCAGGTGAATAAGATCTTCATACATAGTATTGCAATGTTGTAAGCTGTATTTAAGGCGTTGAAGGTAGAAGGTATGTTAAGTATGGAGCAGATTTATGTTGTCAGATCAGGGTTGAGTTAATATGTCAAAGTGTAGGAACAATATTGAAAATGGTAAATAGAGTGAAGATGGTAAAGGTAGAGAGAATAAAGAAGAATCAGAATCTAGAATACATATAGCAGTATATATACAGTGCACAATGAGCTATAAAGAAGGCAATAAGATCAGAAAAAGTGTGAAGTGGTGTGATGGCAGTACCAGGTGCACTTGGCCTCGTAGGTACACTTGGCCTTATAGGTATACTTGACCTTGTAAGTGTACTTGGTCTTGTATATGTATGTGGCCTCGTAAGTGTACTTGGCCTCGTAAGTTCACTGGGTTCATAGGTACACTTGGCAAACAAGTATACTTCACCTCGTAAGTACACTTGATAGCCACGACTGGATAAGTGTCCTGTATATACAGTCACCTCGAGAAGTATCTTTGCACGCTAGCGATTATCATACTTACTTGTCACATCTTACAATTGATATTATCGTTATCAATTATTCACGTTTACAACTGTATTTATATATACACTCGCATATGAGGACGTATTCCCTTACACTGTAATTACATTTCAGTCACCAGATATGTTTTGCCCATAGGGTTTTGTGGTTATGTCTGTTCGATCTGACAGACTTACAGTGAGTACTATTGCTAGATTGTTGATACAAGATAAGTAATGATCCTATTAGGTTGACGGACAGTAGTAGGTAGGTTTCTGAGATGATATAGATGTCAATTGGTCTCATAGAGATGTATCACCAGCCATGGTAGATACCCCTGAGAACTTGAAACATGTCACCATTCATGTCCTATAATAAGTATCATCACTAGATTGATGAATCAGCATATATATACCATTCAATTGAGTCAATTGACTATTGCAGAGACTATTTTGAAGCCATTCAGAGGTAAGTCTATTCGAAGTGTAGTATAACCGACCACAATTGATATACTTTTACATACATACTGTCACAACCTATATGTGTCGAAGGCTAACATGCACACCTAGATAGAGTACATTGATTATGGCATTGATGATTAAGAGATGAATCTGAAGTTAATTGACCTGGAAGAAACGTGTCATTGACAATTAGGGTCAACGCAAAGAGGATCTTGAAAATGGGTTCAACGAGAACCATGGCATACAAATGGATAATCGAGACGAATTGAACCTAATCAAACATGAATCACTAGCAAACCTTTATCAAAATCACTTTTACAGATCAATAAATTAGTTCTATGATACCTCGTTTTCACTGTGTCACTACCTGGGACCAATACACTATCTTCTCACTAGAGTGATGATTAGATATAAGTATTCCATCTATTGTAGTTGATTGACATGAGTAGAGTCAATTGCGAGATGATTCGAAAGTCAATTGATACTGATATACTCGTGACTGGCCTGATGGCCATACCACTGAAATCTTCTTGAAATACATTTGACAAATACATTGCATACAAACGATCGAATGAAACAAGTCAGAATGCAATTGGGAAAAGCCTCTTGAGTGGAATGAACTGCTAGTGAAGTGATGTTTGACAATACCCTTATACATGTCAATTCGTTGGATCTATGATAGTCAACCCTAAATGTATCGTTTCATTGATGATCGAGTGGGATGAGAAGCCACCCATCATAATCACATTCCATCAGGTCTAGTATTGGCAATGAATTGGATCCGTCCATAGTGGATCGAACTGACATGGAGTTCGATTCAGATTGGATCTGAGGTTTGACTGGAACTGCAGAGTATTACGGGGATATGTAGCATGTAAGTATGGTCACCTACTTCCTAGAAGTTGTAGGAGTCTTGTAAATCGTGCTCCTTGAAATCTTCCTCATACTTAGAGGAAAGTTGCCAAGTATAGTACCAGTGTAGATACTCTTCCTGAACTCTGTAGACAAGGCAGAAGAGCATTACATAACGGAAGTTGATTGGAGTGATTGCACATTTGTAAAGGGCATGCGTGTAAAGAACAGTTGAGTCAAGGTCTCGAACATTCATCCAAGTAACAAAGTATATTGTATAGAGTAGAACACTTAATAATATTTTAGGTTCTTGTCCACTGATGTGTTCTGACTGTAGATTGCTGATAAAATTTGCTTTGTTACTTTGCAGGTGCAAAGGTGATTCTTTTATAGATAGTGTGGAATCACTCCATCTGACTCATCTATGACTTTGGTGTTTGTACTACATTGCTATGGCCACTGATCGTTTGACTGATTACTTGATCTCAGAGGGTTGCGCTTTTTTTCCATTTGATTTTCGGCACTTGTTAATGTGTGAGGAATCCCTGTAGGTTGTCCTCATACCATCAGACATGCCCTGCTGTATACATGTCGTACAGAAAATAGATTGCAACAATGAAGACTGACATGTTCATTGAACCATCACTTCCACTTAGATCTCTTGTCTCAATGCTGAATCTGATAGTAGATTACAACTATATATTTAACTCCATAGACTTATGTCGGTGACCAGCCGAAGTTATGCCATGTATCTTTCCACCATTGAATCTTATATTATCCACAGATTTGTCCTCTTGATAAGTCAGCAACTCTGAACATGTCATTGATAGTAAGATCCAGACACATGCTCTCAATAGGTAGCTACAAGTACCGGGGCACAGTTAACATAAGCAGATTGTGTATATCCCCTATCCGACATAGTACAGTCCTGCATATCAACACTATTGCCTGTCTGAGGGAGAAGCGTTTCGGCGTACCAGTCTCTAGCCCGCTGCCCTATATAGATCCAGATAATGAAGATAGTCCTGATTGGAAGAATCAGATACGGCTGATCCGAAGGTCCCCGCAATGGCTTGACCCTACTTCAGCAACACCTGTATATTCCTAACTATTGATTGGCCTAGGTATTGAGCAGCCTGCCATCTAAGTATTCGGAACGATGTATCTGCCAGCTAAGTGTTTGAACCATCGCTGCCCAATCGTGGAGGTGTACTACCCTCACAAGGATTAATCATTCCGCTTTGTCAGGGCTCGGTATTGGCTAAGCATGGTCATCGTGATGGATATTTGGCGCTCAGTGAAGGGGATACAACAGGTGTGACGTCAGCTAACCCTATAACAGGTACTGACTGTGGATTACTATGGACCTCTACCGTACCTCGTACAGTCGTATATCGACAAAATCTCATTAATTTCCAGTAAACTATCAAGTCCAGTACACTCACAAGGTCAGGAGTACCTACGGACCAAGTGTACATATGAGACCAAGTTCACCTGCGAGTCAAGTTTTCTTACTAGATCAAATACACTGATGAGGTCAGGTGCACTTGATGTCTGCATCATGATAGGTAATCTTTTCAGTTCTTCTGTTGTAAATCTCATCATAGTAGTGGTTTCTCAGATTCCCAAACCATCAATCACTTCTTTTTGAGGTCTCTGCTCTGTCAATGATTACATGTGGCCAGTACATTTGGTGACATTTGATAATCTAGTGTTGGCAACAAACCGTCAGAGGTTCGTACCATTATCAAGGCGATTTGATTCTAGCTGACCGAATTCTTGCCAAGATATTCAACTCAAACTCCCCTATTTAGACGCACAAGTGTGAACAGTAATAGGTAAGCGAGTTCATCTCCGATTCACTCGATATTTAGTTCATCCTGTAGCTGACTTTATGTACTACAAAACGAATAAAAGATCATTCAAATTCGACAGGAACTGTATTATGTACGATTGTTGGCAGTTGAGCGATTTAGTTTCAGGTTCAAGTCGAACCTCATATCGAATTCGAATCGAACTCCTGTTCAATTGAATCTGCCATGATGTAATGGCGGCCGACCTATGGCAGGATAAGCGTCCATCTGCCCAGTAAATAGTCAGCTCGTATGAGTATTCTTGCATGCCATCGATAACCTTATCTATTGTACCCACATACTATCTTATTCTCGAATCCACGTGTGCAACCATATCTACCCTTATACTCTTATACAAGGCCGTACACAGACGTACCACATTATACATGAACCAATCGGCTTTGTTTCCAAAACTATTCTCATCGATTGCAATTGATATTCTCACCGGGATGACTGTTTCGATTGTTATTGGGGCTTGTGCTTCTATATCCCTATTCAACTGTACAAATTGCAGAATCTGCTTTAAAGTAAGTGTTTCTTCAAGAAGAGAATAGAATTAAAACATAACATTGCATCGCCGTATGAGAAAGAGGACTCATTTTATCCTTCTCAGGAGTGACTACGATTGCACTCTGCACTCGAGAAATCTGCATTCCATAGCTCTCCCTTTGATCAATAATTACCCTCTGTCCAGTTCCAATTTCTCATTCATTCATGATTATCTACATTGAGAGTTCAGTAGTCCAAACAGAGTCTCAAGACAAAATCTTTCTTATGGCAAAAGAATCGGTACCACAGGTAATGATGACCGCTGGATGTAACCATTGACAAGGATTGTCTAGATTAGACCTTTAGAGTTCTTAATACACCCTCCGACAGGTTATAGATAGACCAATATGGAATGTCATGCCAGCAATCTGGGTCGATCATATGGTCAATTGACTGGTACTGTGACAGCTTCTCAGCCTTGGCCATACTAAAGACTTGTATAAATTACTTATGCTTGGCAGAAATATCGCATGGTCACTATCGTCTGTAGGAAGCATCTGATGTACCGAAGACCAATCTGTACTCATAACCTTTATACTGATATTTCTGAGATGAAGGTGAAGGTTATTGAAATTCAGGAGCCCTTGCTGTAGCGAGTTATCCTCACAAGGATCCCTCACTATCAAGTCCTCTCTTAATGACTTGCTGAGCTGGTAGCAGTCATTCAAGTATTATCAGTATGTAACGTTTCGGCTGCAAGTACTACCATTGCTCCTGCTCATGTATCCAGCTCCAGGGGCATCTCCCACCTCTTGTGTTGCCTTTTATAGAAGCTCAGAGCAACCGTGTGAAATCAGCAAGTTTTATGGAGCATGCTTTGAGAATTTCGTTGCTGCCTATGGGACTCTCGAATGTGGTAGCTCCAAGCAGATTTATGTCATCAGAATTATTCACTTCACTGTAATACTCCAGAGAGCCCTTGTTTTTCGTCTGAGGAATCTCCGACATCACCTTGATAGCAGCTAGAACTTACACAGGCTCATTAAAGTTCTCAGCCTTGAATCTGTTTTCTCTGCTAGGGGTCCCTAGAGCTACACATCGACTGGACTTTCAGTTGACTCCAGGATTTCTAGCCTTGAATCAAGGCAAGCCTAGAAACAGGTTGTATACCATGGGTATAGTCAGTACCTGCGATTTGTCAACTGCAGTCAAGTACTCACAATACTGGAACAAGATGCTCGTCTTTCGACTCTTCTTCACTGACATTATCACATGCTCTTCAAGGTTGTGGGTGAAGATAAATGGCAGTTCTGATGGTAGTAATAGCACGAGTCGCGTGAATAGCCAGAGGGCCATAAGGATACTTCTTAAATTGTAGTCAATTAGAGTTTGATTACGCTGCACCTCACCATGTCAACCTGAAATGAGCAATTCATGAATGATATAAAAAGAATACGGCAACTTTGCTCAATCGCATTGTAGTATTATACAATACGGAATCATTTTGGATATTCTTGATATTTTACAAGATTCATGTTTGAACTTCCCACTCAAAGCTATTTCATGATCGGCAACTGCAGCTCCACCAACAGGGTCTGGAACTCTTTCCATTGGTAGAATGTTTCCATAAGAGTACTTCTGTACTAGTATAATTATTCTCGGTAAGTACACCTCTGTACAATGATGATGCTCAGTAAGTATACTTGTATGTTCGTTCATGGATGTAAACGTATTATACTTGCACATTATCGTATCCGCTCAGATTATATCAAAGACATCGTCAAATACACTTGAAAGCTTTCGCTCTGCTTGGAGAAATATAATCATCAAGTGAACTTGATTGAACCTGTTTATTAGCGTGTGGAACATATGAATCAATGAGTTATGGGGTATCGTCAATAAAGGCTTCTTGGGCACTTCATGTTCATTTATGTTTGATGTTTCTCAATCATCTATTTGTGTGCGATGGATATTGTTAAATGTGTTTCGAGATGTACTGTACAATAGCCATGAGGCCAGTAATTGTTTGCTCACGATCGATTGATCTCCGAATCATCTCTGCAACCATCAATCAATCCGAATAAAATTTATACATATCCTGATTCATCAATCTTGTGATGTTACTCTGTATAGGTTGTGAATGGTGACATTGTTTGAATTCTCAGGGATGTCTATAATGGCAGAGAAAGGATCACTTGACGACCAATTGACGTCTAAATCATCTTGGAATCTTCTCTACTACTGTTAATCAACACAATAAGGTGATTACTTATCTTGTATCGACAATCTAGAAATTGTTTGTATTGTAGATTTGATGCGTCAGAATGTGTCATTCTGCAGATCTCATTGCTTCGTATTCAGCATACGTTCTGGACCACTGTTCTAGTACAAAGGCAAATTGTTCTCACTCACCTTAGAACTATCTGACCAGCTGATTGAATATAGTCTTAACCATCATTTCTTGAGCCAAAAGTTCCTTTCGATTCTCATTGGTAATTATAGATCTCTAGCTGTCATTATTGCAAATATCTCTATCACTTTTGTCTCCATCATCAAATTGGTCTTGATTTTCAATATCTTCATAAATTTCCGCCTCTGGTAAAGCTATCAGTGTGAAACTGAATCGGGTTATATAACGTCTTTGGTTCTCGAATACACAGTTTCCTCACTCTCGCAAATATCAGTGATATGCAATTGAGGACTTCATGACTTCTTTGGGAGTGTTGGAGTTGCAATTGTATATAATTAACAAATTGACAATTTCTGTGTATATGATACAATGCAGCAAAAGGTGAAGAAAACATGAATCACCATGAGCGAAACATATCTTGTAACTACAAAACATTTATAGTGTAAGGGCATATTCTATCGTATGGATGGATACATGTAGATACAGTTGTAACTGGGAATAGGTGACAAAGATGACATCAATTGTAAAATAAGTAAGTAACATAATTGCTACTGTACAATGGCAGCCATGCAGAGTCTATACTAGGGTGATGTTAACTTAGTCTCGGTTCTGAACCTTGCCGGTACCTGCAATACTAACCACTAATACTTGACCACTGCCGTTATACATATATTGGAATATTTGTACTATATTCAATCTGGAGCTTGACCTACAGAGAGAAATTGAGTGATGATAATATGACAGTGGTAGTGTGATGAGTTGAAGTGAATGAAGTGATAACGGTAGGATTATAGTTACCAAGTATGGTGGCTAACCATTTTGCTGAAATTATTTAAAGTTAGGTAACATCTAATATCTCAATTCTGTGAGCATCTATGATCAGACTTTTCACCTTACATTTCTTGTCTCAGAAGAGTAAATATGATGATAACCCTGTTATATCATCTTTTCCATGCAATATTCAAGGTACATTGGAACATAATCTTTCTTCTGCTGGTTTGTTATTGTTGCTCTGAATGCATGAGCTAATTCTGATATGATATTATTGAAGCGCCCTTACTGATCAGGACTCACTAATGGTTTCCATAAGTTGAATCATGAATATTCTTCAGAGACCTAAATGTTGTGCAGAGATCAGATGTTCTTGCGAAGACCTGATTGTTGAACACACCAATATAGTTTAAGTGCAATAGATATCTTGGGTAGATTTATTCAAAATGAAACAAATTGAAATTATACGAATAATTCCATTTTAATCCCAAAACTAATAACTCAAATACCCTTTGACTGCAACTACAAAGATGACAAACAATCAGTAAATAAAACCGAAAACATATCTATGGGTGCAGAACCAGACAGAGAGGTGAAGAACATCTAAATGACATGCTGAACTGTGTCATATATCACAACAAATGAGTGTTAGGGGTTTTCCCTTAGCAGGTGCATGAGGTATGGAGGATATCCATGGCAATCTGCGTTCGGCCACCTGTCACTGTAGTTGGTCGATGTCACACCTGCAGCTATTCCATTCTCTGAGTGATGAAGTCCTACCCGACATATAAGCCTATCCAATATAGAGCCCTGGCAAAGCGGAATGATTAACCTGCTTGTGGGCAGTGCACCTTCTCAATTGAACAGTGATAGTTACGACACTTAGCTGGTAGATGTATCAGTCTCGAACACTTAGGGTGGTATGCTACTATACGCCTTGGCCTCCGAAAGTTAGAGATGTCATGAGTTGCTTAAGCACTATCACGCCATTGCAGGGACTTTCGGATCAGCCGTTCATGATAGTTTCGACCAGAACTACTTTACCTTATCAGCAATATGGGACAGCCGGCTAGAGCAGAGTACGCCTCTACACTCTCCGGCAGCCACACGTCAGAGTTCGAGAAGCAGAACTTTACTATGGGGATAACTATACAGTCTAGGGACTACATATATTAACTGCACCCCGGTAGTTAAATCTACCTATTGAGAACCTGTGTGTGGATCGACTTCCCGAGTAACGGCAGATCACAGGTGGTCTGGTCCGATATAGGCTGCAGCCCTGCAATGGGAATAAAAGCCAACGAGATGGGAGGTACGATACGTGGTATACCAGCGGCTGGTCACCGCCGCAAGTCTATGAAGGTAAACATATCCCTGCAACCCACTATCCGATTTAACATTGAGTCGAGAAATCTAAGAGGAAGTGATAGCTCGATGAACGTATCAGCGGTCATTGCCGAAACCTGCTTTCTGTGTAAGCAAACAGACCAGAAGAAAAGCAAATGGGTATAGTTGCTATGTGGCAAAACCTGGCAGCATGAGAATAACCTACAGGGATACCTCGCACTTTAGAAAGAGCCGAATATGAAACAGAAAAGTAGTGCAACCTATCGAGATCGAGTAATCAGCCTAACGATTGGGGGCCATAGCTATCTTAGTACAAACGCTGAAGTCATAGAGACTATACGAGTAACTCACTATATAAAAGAACCGCCTTTGCATCCGCAAAGTAAAACAGCAAGCTCTAGCAGCAATCCACAGTCAGAACACACCAGTGGACAAGATACTAAAATATTATTGTTGTTTTCTACTTCAAGAATATTTGCTTCACAATATACTTTACAAATTTTCGAGATCTTGATTCTATCGTTCTCTACGCTCATGCCCTTTACAAACGAGCTATTACTCCATACGACTATCGTATTGTGAGTATCTTTATTCAAACATACGATATTGAGTACAAATATTTTCACTGGTTCTATACCTGTGAAGTATCCTCCGAATACCACAACATACCAGTCCAAGACTATGAGGACTGATCCGACTACGATGATTCCGTAGATTACTTTCAAGATACATACGTCTTCTAAGAAGTAGGTGGCCATACGTTACCGATAAGTATCCCCGTAACTGTATAATATTTTGGACATGTCCAAAAGTATTTATCACTACCATCTGCATGGTTTGCAACAACAGAGGCTACTGCACCGTACGATATACAAATCATCTGGAAGATAGTACAACACCACAGTACCTTTCCGCAGAGCACTGTTCACAAGGCTGCAATGGAATTTGCCAGCGGTGCAATCACGTCAACAATCTGAGATGACAGATCTGTAAACGGTCTCAACTTACAGGACCTTTTACATTCCCCTCTCAACAGCTTCACAATGGCCAGTCACAGGTGCCAACTGACATTCGGAGCAGGCCAGTTGGCACCAACCTTGTCGGGAATCGCCAAATCGAAACAGCCCTCAAAAGTCTTACCAGAATGGGCGAAGAAATTGCAAGAGCAGTGCGAGCAATCGAAGAGGCAGTACTTGGAGTCCAGAGGAACAGAGGAGGATACCGAAATGACCGACTCGGTACAGGCCCACATCAGTCGTCTGGATCAGGAGATGCAACATCTGGTCGAGGCATGCAACAGCGAGAAGGAAGCAATCGAGGAGGAATTCGAAGACATTCGGCTAGGCTGTCAGCTCTTCAGCCAGCAAGTGGAAACAGACAGGACTCTAGGACAGCAGATCCTGGAAGGATACGAAGAGCAAATACAGGTGCTGAATACGGTATTGAGGGAGACGAGAACCGGCATGAACGGTCTCCAGCAAGAGAACGATTGCATCGTAAAGGAAGCTACAGAAGAATTCGGAATCTTGTGCAGACGGATTGAGTGGTGTGACAATCAAGTCAGGATTCTAACCACCAAGGTCAGAGCATAGGCAGTAGCAAACAAATTGCAACAAGAGAAGGTTGCACAACTGGAAAAGGTAGTGGGGGAACAGGTTCCTTCATGGGACGATTTTTTGACACTGGAGGCGAAGTTCAGTAAACTTCAAAAGGACCACACCGGGCTCACGTCGGTGTTCGAAAAGGGAAAGGTTTCCAGGTCCCCACCAGTCCATCCAGATCGGAAACAACAGATCGCACAGTGGCAACAGCAGACTGAGGAACGCCAGAGGGACATATCATCCATCAGCGATTCCGATGTGGTGGAGATCTTCGGCATGAATGGAGGCTCAGGAACAGACATTTGCTTGGGAGACCCACCATTCCCAGAATTCACTGCAGTGGCCGGTGGATCAGGAGAGGCACCACCACCGGAAGGTATAGGAGGAGACCCACCTCCTCCTCCACCACCTGGATCTTCACATGCGTCTAGACACGGTTCACAGCAGCATGGATGCAGCAATACTCAGAGGTCCAAGAAACAAAGGGACTCGAGGCTTAAGTTGTCAGATCCAACAAATTTCAATGGAAATGCTTCCGAAGACTTTGTCGTATAGTGGATGAGTATGGAAACCTTCATTGGCAACCAACTACATCTTTTTGCTCGACCAGGCCTCAAAATTCAATATGTGCGCGGTCGATTGGAGGACCATGCCCTGGCTTGGCATATGCGGTGGGAGGCAGAAGTCCAAACAGGAAAACATGAGCGAAGTTGGTCAATATATCGCTCAGCAATCAACGTCCATTTCCACAAAAAGCATTAACAGAAAACAGATTTTAAAGCAATTATAGAGCTCAAATACGGTGGCAATATTCAGGACATGATTACGAAATTTGATTCCCTCATCGTAAAGGCCAAGAGCGTGGGGATAGCATACCAGACAATGTTAATTAGCAAGCTACCAACACAAGTCTTCAAACAGCTCAGTCTTGTCAACCTGGTAGATAATACTGACGATGAGCTCTGCGAAATTATCATCAATGCCGGGAAGAATATTAAGGTCTAGCAAGCGACGGAAAAGAACTTTGGATTTATTGGGAATTCTCGAAGCACTGATAGTACGTCCGGCCGAATCAACAAAGATCGCGGAAAGATCCAAAAGCCCAGGGGTCTTGGCTCCAGATTTCAGAGACAGCGACAACGTTTTGAGCAAAAGGGAACGCAGCGATGTTCAGATAACAGGGGTTCATCCAAACCCAGTCCCTATATTAATGCTGAGGGGAAAACGCTCCACCAATTGACAGAGGGAATCGATAATATAGAACTGACACGACTGAGAGCAGCTAAGGAATATCAACACTGCACGTGGCCTGCCGACCAAAAGGTAAACCACAACACAATGCAATGCATTCAGGACATCAAATTGTCAAAAGGAACAGCCGATTTCGGCCAACCGAAAGCATACCAGAAGATGAAGGTCAGGGCATATGACCAGTTGGATGATGAGGGAGACGATTATGTAGTTGGAGATGCAGAAGAAGTTGAGGAGACCTCAGATGGAGAAATACTATCCGGTTCAGAATCCGTCGATAGTGAAGGACAGGAGGATTCAGATACGGCCAACAATTGGTGGGAGCAACAGGAAATCTCGGTTTAATGGTCAGTGTCGAGATGGAGTAAAGGATACAGAGATTAGGCGGGAGAAAGCTTTTATTGTTAGTTTCGGTCGTCACCCTGAGGATTCCAGTAGGGATGAAATTGCTGGCCAGAAGTGACGCAAAAAGCAACAATAACTACAATCACAAATACAACAATGATACCATACGATACAAACCATCATGGACGCATCAATGTCTTCGATTTAGCAGGAGTACCCTGTTCGCTATCGGAACCCGAACCTCTCAACATATTCGCAAGCATCGACAGGGTTTTACTCAAACTTGAGGAACCACTCGAATCCTTTTTCTGGCATCAACCTAGTGCACCTTCCCCTTGGGACACACACTGGAACCAAGCAGCGGCTAATGCTGGCGGCTTGGCAATCGACGACCCAATATTCAGTTGTTTTTGGACAAAATACAAGGGTATGCATGTGGGTTGCGACAAGTGGGACAACTGCTACTGCAAACATAACTGCGGAGGCACACATACCACCATTAGGAGAGTACTTGACACCTTGTCCACAATCTACGAAGTCGAAGAACATTATCAGGAAGACATCCTTACTGATGAAGAGCCTGTGTTATTTGAAGAGCTTCTCAATGAAGAACCCAACTACGAGTAGTAGAATGAAACTACACTTAACGACCCATTGTGGCTGAGCCATTGTCGAAAGGATAGCTACCAAACGAAAACACTCCCCCTCAGAAGAGGAGCCACCAACCAAGAAACAAAACACCTCTGACAACTTTGTTTACTATGAGAACAAATATGTACACAAAATCCCCAAAACCAGGATAGCAGAATGACCCGTATACCAGTTCTTTGTGGACTACATGGATAGCGATAGAATAATACAGCAGTTTCCGGTGTGAGCCTTACTGGATTTGAGATCGACATCTTTCACCATATCGCCGCAGTGTGCTAAGGTGTTTAAGATACAAGTGGTTAGAAGAATAAGAAACATCAACGAAAAGGATTTTAGCGGTAAGTCAGTTTTATTACCCAATATTTATACTATACCCCTTGGTTTAGCTTTTGGGAATCATCGCACTCTCGAAACGTTTGGGGTAGTATTGATGCATGATGATTACGACATTCTAATACCTGCGTGGTATCCGAAACAACATAAAGCACAGGGTCCTACACATGGATGTTTACATTTCACGGAATGTGAACAGGAATGTTACAATCACGGACATCTCCGTATGAATTGGGAGATTACCTATGACGATCGCATTGCCATATAAAAGGATGCGATCAACATCGGTGCATTATGCTTCGCAGCAACAAGTATATTGGCACAGAAATTACCAGAGCAGTATCATAAGTGGATGCTACTGTTCGACCCTCATGAAGCAGAAAAGCTATCCTTTCATGGGCCACACGATCACGAAATTCACTTGAAAGTACCCAACGATCAAGTCAAAGAGAGACCTATATATCAATTTTCTTGGGAAGAAGAAAGGTTGCTCAAGGAATATATTGACAAAATGATAAGATAAGGAAAAATACAACCGTCCAAAGGACAATCCGGAACACCAATCTTGTTTGTGTCTAAACGAAATAGATGAGGCCTGCGTCATTGCGTCGATTATTGAAGACTTAACAATTTGACGATCAAAGACAAGACGGCTCTATCACTGATAGATGTATTACTAAGTTGAATGAAGGGAGCAACCTGGATAACAAAGTTAGATATGAAGTCTGGATATTATTTGATTCGAATGGCCAAGGGATACGAGTGGAAAACAGCCTTCAGAACACAGTTCGGATAGTACGAATATACAGTCATGCTATTCGGACTTACCAACACCCCAGCTACATTTCAACGCTGGATGAATGGAAGCTTACAACCATTTTTGGGAGGACAAAACGACATTACCGTGGTTTATATTGATGACATCCTTATCGCCACCAAGGGAACACACGAAGAACACCACGAATATGTAGACAAGATACTTCAAGTTCTACAAGATAAAAACCTCATGGTGCAAATCGACAAATGTGAGTTCGATAAACAGGAAGTCGAGTTTCTCGGATTTCTGGTCAGTGGAGAAGGACTTAAGATGGCACCAAGTCGAAGCGAAGCCATTACGAAATGGCCTATACCCAAAACCCAGAAAGAGGTTCAAGTTATTATGGGTTAATAAAATGTTTGTCGACGATTCATCAAGAGATTCGCCGGTATCGTCACACCAATTACCACTACTCTCAAGGGCAACGGAAAGAAGTTCAAGTCTGGCAACACAGTACAGGCAGCTTATTTCAAGATATGCATTCTATTTGCAGCAGAAAACACTCCAATACTTCGACACTACAATGATGATAGACCAGCCATGATCGAAACGGATGCATCGGATTTAGCGTTGGACGTTGTCTTATCACAAAAGTGTGATGACAATAAAATACATTCGGTCGCATTTATATTGAAGAAGTTCTTGCCCACCGAATTTAACTACCAAATATACGACAAGAACATGCTCACCATCATAAACGCTTTCAAGACATGGAGATATTATCTTCAAGGAGCAACACATACAACAATAGTATTTTCCGATTACATGAACCTCCAATACTTCAAAGAAATACAACAGCTTAATCGACTACACACACGTTGGGCAGAAGTATTACAGCAATACAATGTTTAGATTGTTTATCGGAAAGGAACGGCTAATGGAAAAGCCGATGCGTTATCAAGGTACCCAGAGTTCGCCCTAAGAGAGGGGGGTACAACTTTGGCAACCTTGTTAGGACCAGAATATTGGTTAGAAGTTGGAGCAATGGATTTGGATGATGACGATTGGTAGAAATTTCTTTGGCAGGATTTTCGGTAAATCAGTTGGTTGGATCAGTTAAGGAAAGGTTTCAGAAGGAGATCGGTCAGAACGAGGAGTATCGGAAGATACTACGGAAGGTACAGGAAAAAGATCAGAATGTTGATGGGAGGTTTAGTATCGACGGAGATGGAATGTTGTTTTGGAAAGGAAGGTTATATATGCCAGAGAGATTTCGGAAGGAGATCTTACACCAGGAATACGACTTACGCATTGCCGTACATTTTGGTCGCGAATACACCCTGGAACCTATCACGAGGATCAGTTACTGGCCCAAGCTCGAAGATGACGTCCGGGAATAGTGCAACAAGTACGACTCATATCAATGAACCAAGACACCTCAATACGCAAAGCACAGACTGCTATACCCCCTCGAGTTACCATCATCACCATGGACATATATCTCGGTTGATTTTATTACTGATCTACCGGAGTCCAATGGCAACAAAAACATTATGGTGGTAGTCGATAGATTCATGAAGATGGCACACTTCATACCAATGGATAAGCGAGAATGGGCCACAGTTGCTAAGTTATTTCTCAACAATATTTGGAAGTATCACGGCATGCCACTTGACATAGTATCGGACCGCGATGCGGTCTTCACGGGTAACTTTCTCGCCGACTTATATCAGTTTCTCGGAATTAAGCGTTCAATGTCTACGGCTTTTCATCCACAAACCGACGGTCAAACTGAACATGTCAACCAAACCATTGAATACTTCTTATATATATACTGCAACTACGAACAGTCCAACTGGAGCGAAATGTTACCTATGGCTGAGTATGCTTATAACAATTCAAAATATACGGCAACTAAGATTACACCATTCTATGCCAACTATGATTACGTGGCTCGCACGAATTGGCCAACAGAAGTACAGTTTCGCAATTCTGGTTCAGAGTTATACGCACATTATATGGTTGAAGTTTGAAGACGATTGGAAGAACAACTCGAAGCTTCAAAAGACAAGATGAGCAGGTATTACGATAGCAAGCGACATTCGCCTCCTCAGTATAAGATCGGAGATTTAGTCATACTCAACGGTCGCAATATACGAACCAAATGGCAGTGCCGTAGGCTGGATGACAAGATGTATGGATCATTCAAAATATCCAAGGTTGGTGGCAACAAACGATGGTATAGACTTGAGCTTCCCACGATTTGGAAGATATACCCCACGTTTCATGTCACCCTGTGAAATCCCTACTGGGGAGATGTCTCAGAAAGGGAGGTACCACCAATCGAAGCCGATGATGGTGGCTGGACACCAGCGTCGATTGTCGCCAGTGGACCCACAGATGATGACCATCGGAAACATGTCTTCCTGGTTAAGTAGACACGATATTCACACGATGAGAATACTTGGGAGTCCTTTGAACATCTTAACAATATTGCGCCCGATCTCATTGCCGAATATTAAGACAAAAACCCAGCCATGGAAAAGGACAAACGGGGGTACCTGACAAATAAACCAAAGGAACGAAAGAGATGGCAGTTGTGAATTTTATTTTTTAAACTGATACCGCTCTGAGTTAGGCGGAGGTCATTATTATGTTAAGAGAATATTTATTTTGATTGTTTTTGATACCGACAGTTATGATTTATTATGACATACTGTCTGAGTGGTATCTATTGTTTGCACACTTTTTATGATGGACATTTTGTTGAGGTCACGAGAGCTAGAGAGGGGGATACAGTTAGGGGTTTTCCCTTAGCAGGAGCACGAGGTATGGAGGATGTCCATGGCAATCTGCATTCGGCTACCTGTCACTGTGGTTGGTCAATATCACACCCGCAGCTATACCATTCTCTGAGCGACGAAGTCCTACGTGATATACGAGCCTATCCAATACTGAGCCCTGCCAAAGCAGAATGATTAACTCATACATGGGCAGTACACCTTCTCGATCGAACAGCAATAGTCATGACACTTCGCTGGTAGATGCATCAGTCTTGAACACTTAGGGTGGTATGCTACTATACACCTAGGCCCCTGATAGTTAGAGACGTTATGAGTTGCTGAAGCACTATCATGCTATTGCGAGGACTCTCGGATCAGCCGTACATGATAGTTTCGTCCAGAACTACTTTACCTTATCAGCAATATGAGACAGCCGGCTAGAGTGGATTACGCCTCTATACTCTCTGGCAGGTACATGTTAGAGTTCGAGAAGTGGAACTTTACTATGGGGATAACTATAAAGTCTAGGGACTACATATATTAAATGTGCCCAAGTAGTTAAATCTACCTGTTGAGAACTTGGGTGTGGGTCGACTTCCCGAGTAACGGCAGATCGCAGATAGTCTGGTCTGATATAAGCTGCAGCCCTGCAATGGGAGTAAAAGCCAGCGAGATGGAAGATACGATACGTGGCATAGCAGTGGCTGGTCGCCGACGCAAGTCTATGAGGGTAAGCATATCCCTTCAACTGACTATCCAATTTAACATTGAGTCGTGAGATCTAACAGGATGTGATGATTCGATGAATGTGTTAGCGGTCATTGCCGAAACCTACTTTCTGCATAAGTATACAGGCTAGAAGAAAAGCAAACGGACTTAGTTGCTATATGACAAAACCTGGTGGCATAAGGATAATCTACAGGGATACCTTGCACTTTAGAAAGTGCCGAACATCAAACGGAAAAGTAGCGCAACCTACCGAGATCGAGTAATCAGCCTAACGATCAGAGGCTATAGCTATCTTAGTACAAACGCTGCAGTCACAGAGAGTATACGAGTAACTCGCTCTATAAAAGAACCCCCTTTGCACCTCCAAAGTAAAACAGCAAGCTCTAGCAGCAATCCACAGTCAGAACACACCAGCGGACAAGACACTAAAATATTATTGTTGTTTTCTACTTCAAGAATATTTGCTTCACAATATACTTCATGAATTTTCTAGATCTTGATTCTATTGTTCTCTATGCTCACGGCCTTTACGAACGAGCTATCACTCCATACGACTATCGTATTACGAGTATCTTTATTCAAACGTACAATATTGAGTACCAATATTTTCACTGGTTCTATACCTGTGAAGTATCCCCCGAATACCACAACCTACCAGTCCAAGACTACAAGGACTGGTCCGACTATGATGATTCTGAAGATTACCTTCAAGATACATATCACTTCTATGAAGTACGCAGCAATACTTTACTGATAAGTATCTCCGTAACAATGAGTAAGATACTAGAAGAAAGTATCTTACAAGAGAGTAACTCTGCAATCAAAAAGAGATTGAGAAAACATGCCCATAGACTCAGAATCAGGCAAGAAAGCAAAAGATGGGTGAAGAAAACATGAACAAAAGGAAGAGCAAGATAGTACTAGACAAATTACCCCGTCAGTCAGAAATCAGGTGAGCAGGCATAAGAGATGAAGACAACACCAACAAATATAATGTGACAAATTGAGAGGCATAAGTATGAGAAGCAGAGAGAATACCTAAATTTCAATCTTCATGACATTCATATAACTCAATGTCAGATCCTTTATCTTGCACAGAGTTTTTCACATTCTGCATTATTCCCTTGCAACTCACATTCTGGTCCTTCAGTGTGGTAAACAAATGTTAATGGTTGGGATACTTGTCTATTAATCTCTGTTCCGATGTAATAGGGATCAATTTTTGATTTGTGCAAGTCTTGAACTCGATTTCACCTTGACATAGTACAGAAATCATTTCTCAACCTCTTTGTCCAAGTATCACCCATTCCAAGTATCATACATTTGTGTGAACATATCAACCATGGTAAGTATGTACCATATTGACATGTGATTTATGCAATTAATGCAGCATGGCTATCAGACATATCAATCTTGTGAGGTGTTTACCATCCAGATCAGCACTTCAGTTGCGAGAATTATATGATAGAAGTAAAGCATAAGATAACCATATTTATTCTGTGGAGTAATCCATACTCAGTTATATCTGATTTATCATGACTGCTGAACAAGTTCTTGTATATCGGTACTGTTAGTACTTGGAGTCCAACATGTATACCAGGCTAATTTACCTGGCTCCGACTAATAATCTAAATTATGAAATATCATTTCAAGTTATAATATGTATGTGGTCAGGTAAAGCGGTCCCGCTTTAGCAGACAAAAAACAATAACCATGATATCACTTCTTGAGTCTCAAGATTTGTGAACAGAGTAGAACTTTTTGATAACCTTTGTAGCTATATAGATGAAGTTATATCAAGCTCAACAGTAATTCACTTTCAGGAATAGGATGGATTATATACATATCAGATAATGATTCGATGTAGATACTTAATATCCCAATGTATACTATATCAGATAGCTTTCCTTTCATCATTGACATTACTAATTCTGATCTCTTTCAGAGTATAGGTGAGAATGGACCATAACTGAAGGCTTAGTTCTGTGAGTGAAAAGTGAATTTTCAGAATATGTTCAATTCTGAATTCTATCCTGAGAGTGTTAGACCAGTTGCTTCAGAGTGTATCAGGAAAACCACCATGTCATGCTCTGGATGCAGGTACATCTAGGGGGCATTGGACATTTAAAATGAAACCTCATGAGCCTCATCATATCTGGTACTATAGAAACAGCATTTAGGTCCAGATGTACTTACAGATGGATCCTTTATTTTCAGACACAATACACAGCCTTGATTCCCTGTCACAGTCTTTATTTACCAGGGCAGTGAATTGATTACTTATAGTAAAACACATGATTTACAAATTCATTGCTAACTATATACAACACATCAAGGTAGATCTTGAATGCAGTTGAGCAGTACTTCGAACAGCACTGGGAGCTATTTCACAGGTGGGTAAGATCGATACATACTGGGTGCAAATGGTTGAACTAACCTCGCTTACAGCTCAGCTAATTGGAGATAATGGAGCATGGCAGTCTCATATTTGGCTACAGATGATCGAACCATATTGGCTCACGGCTAGGTATATTCGATTGAGCTGAGTAGGCTGTAGATGATCATCTCGGCTGGCTAGATGCAATTAATACCGGCTGGTTTTCTGCTGACTATATCCATTCGAGCCAACCTGGACATCAGAATTGGCATTTAGATTAGGGGTACTTGGAGATTTAATTTGAGGTCAAGCCAGGCTGGCAAATATGTGCATAGATGGGATCCTGTCGTACTGGCTTATGTGATGTTGGAGATAATAGTGGCGGACTAGCTATTGTCTGGCTGGACATGTTTGAGACAGGTTGACCTAGAGCTGACTGGATACGATTGAGCCGGACTGGCTTTTGGCTGATTGGAAATAATCTATACGAACAGGCTGGTTACATCAATTGGAATTGTCTGTGAATCTGTTAGCGTTACAAATAAAGAGAGTAACTGTGAGAGGGAGAGAGAGAAATATGAGACAGTTGAACTTAGAACTTAGAACTTAGAACTTAAAACTTAGAGTGAACACATGATTGAATGTAAGGGGGTGGACAATGGAGTCATCCAATCATTTATATGATGGGCACTTATTCGACCTCAGCTGCCAAGTATACTGGTATGTCAGGTGTACCTGTGATTCAAGTTTACTCACAAGGGCAAGTATACCTGCAAGTGAAGTTAACTGACAAGCAATATGGACTTATGAGGCCATGTATACTCATGAGACAAGTGGACTTACGAGGTCTAGTGTGATCAGGAGCCATGTGTATCTGTGAGCCACATTCACTGACAAGGCCAGACATGCTTACAAGCCAAGTATACCTGGTTCTGCCTCTTTCAGCTGGCTGGCTATTGTCGAACCGAAATGGCTCTTGTCGGGCTGGACACTATGAAATTGGAACAGCTAAATGAAGAACACAGTTTATTAAGCATTCCAAGATACTGTACAGAGTAATATGTAACCATGTGAATACCTACAGCGAATAGTTATTTTTGCAATGCCTCATATTGTATCATCGCGCACTTAGATATTACATTCCCTACTGATATTCCAGGTGCATCAGTCGCACAACCCATATCCGAGCATGACTATTACCCTATGGCCCTGGGTGTTATTACTGATACTGATGGAAATATATTGATTAATCTGATATTCTTAGAGTACTTACTCATGTCAAATCTGAAGCTACTCCATACCATTCCAGTTTGTATATATATTGCACACAACATATTGTACAGATGATATATAACTTTTATCCAAATCTTCAAAAGTCAGATTTGTACATACTTATCATTTCCCAATAGGATATATATGAATTGGGATAAGATATTTTTGTTACCTTCGAATACATATACTAAATCTGTAGGGATGATCGTATTCCACAATTTACCTTGATACAGCATCATGGAATATTCAAAACGCTATATTAATAACCTGCTACAATCTCACTCAGATTGCATTAATCATCAATCTATATCCAACCTGTTGAGATGCAATTGCCCAGTTGAGCTCCTGCTATGAGTGGTTCGACTGTCACATGTTAACAGATGTGGATTGTACAAGATGTACCATTACTGAGCGGAATGAGAAGATCATAAATGGAGATTGGTTAACTACAGTTACTGGTCCAATACACTAATCAAAGACAGCGAGATTGTTTGACTGGAATTCCTTGTCCATGATGCAGGTGTTCTCCATATTCTACAAGACATTATCAATATGGATGGATATTTTGGCTAAATTCTGTAGTTGGAATGTCAAGATCCAGTGTATACAATTCCACTGCATTGAGTAGTATAGATCATTTGGTTCGCCTTATAGTCTATGTCATAAAAATGTTCAAACATCGAAATCAGACAAAGTAAGAATATTCTCAGTGGCCTAAAGTATAACAACGTATGTACTTGGAAGGATAGATGCATCTAGATACAGTTGCAAATGGGAATAGGTGATAAAGATATAATAAATTATTAGATGAGGTAACTAGCATAATCACTATCACGTAAAAGTGACTATATATTAATGGCAGTTATCCGGCCCCAGCTGCCAAGTGCACTGTTATGCTAAGCGTATCTGTGATTCAAGTACACTCACAATTCCAAGTGTACTTGTGATCCAAGTATGCTCAATAGACCAAGTACACTTATGAGCCACATATACATGGTACTGCCATTATATCATCTCCCTCAGTATTCGCTGATCTCCTGATCAGGAGCATCAATATACTAGGAACACAAGCCTTAGTACATATGCTGTCGTACATCAGCATGAGATATACAACTAATGAGTTCCATCATGGCCACATTGCAGTAGATTTAGAACATGTTTAAACTCCACCTCCAATAGCAATAGTTCAAGGTATACTGATGCCATTTGTTTCAGGCCGAGATCCATAATAATTTAACAGAACAGGGAGAAGAGAAGAGAAAGGAAGGAAATGTAGAATTGACCTTCAATCGTCCAAGTCCACCACCGAATCAAAACTGCTCAAGCAGCAGGTCTCATTGCAATCCTACCTCTTTAGTAGGCTTGCACATCCATAGTTCTGAAGATCTAAGCAGACTTACAGTTTCGGTGACTAATCGACTTGTGAAAAGGTGGATCCTGGCTGTCAATAGTACTCATTGTATACAATTTCCTATATCGAATGAATTTTGAAATCTAGGGAGTTGCCATCATGGCCGATAACGTATTGCTGTGTTAATCAACTAGCATAATTGCATGATGTACTGATCTTGTTAATAGCTGCTGCTCTTGTGAGATCTCAAGTTTGTATGATTCCTCAAACTACATATCTCTGTACTTTCATATATCCAAGTACAGGGTAGTTTCCATTCGGTTTCAGATTCAGTGGTAGTTTGCTAATTTATATTGGCTGCTTTCAGCCCACAATTGCAGTCACCATATGTGTACATACATTTGTACATGCTTATTCTAGTTATGGTATCTAACATGTAAGTGTACCATATGATAGTTGTCATAAGATAGCTATGTATGTCTTCGCACTGGAACATTAAGGTATCCAGCCTCCCATTCCCATGGTATTGATCCACAAATCCACGAAAATAGTGAGTGTTCACATACTATCTGATTTCTGAGCCTAGCTGTCAGCAGCACACCATCATATCTAATCTGATATGGTTAGTCAGCATTATCAGTACCAATACCAAGCAATTATCGTGATCGTTTGATATGTTGCCCATGCAGATAAAGGACAATTGCAGAGTAAATTGGTCTGTTGATATTTTCAACTCGTTAGTATTCCTCAACATATTATGGTTACCATGTAATTCTGTACATTCAAAACAGTCAGCTCTAAAACTTCAGTTCAATAGCATTGTCATATGTCCATTAATGATTGCAGTCAGAAGTATATTGGATGCATGTAGTGGTACTTTCGATTCGGAAATAATGACCAATAGTGTAGTCATTGACCTCTTGTTCATTCTCACCATCCTCTGTGCACTTGCACCTGCTCTTGTTGACGTACATCACAGTTGCTGATATACTTCCAGTTGTACATATCTATCATAGGTCAATGGAAATCCCTAGGGTCTAAATGAGTATTTTTATGAGCTCCAAAGTGTTCAGACTCTGGGTTCTAAAAGTGACTTATCACTTGGCTGCAGAGAGTAGCATTCGTAGGGAGATATATCCTATCCTGGCAAATTAGAACTTCAGGAAAGATACTGTATTAGATCATATTTTCTGCTTCAGCTGTGGCCAATAGATTATTGACTAGGTTAACTGAGACATCAACAATCAATAAGTAGTGTTGGCAACGAAGCAGATTGGTGCGTCGCGGATCGAACCAGGGCGCGGTTCGATACGGATTCGATCCGAGATTTGGACGAAGTTCCAAGGTTTGTCCGAACCGGTTCGCAAACCATCTATCTTCGAACGATAATAGGTTAGCGAGTTCTTGTCCGATCGGCTCGATTTGTAGCGCATCTTGTAGCGGGAGAAGTTAGCTACAAGATGCACTACAATTCGAGCCGATCGGACAAGAACTCGCTTACTTATTTTTGTTCGCAGCTGTAGGCCGAAATGGTGGGGTTTGTGGCGAAAGGCTTGGCAAGGATCCGGTTTGCGCGGACCAAATCGGTTTGTCAATTGTACGAACCCCGGGCGGTTCGTTGTCGACACTATCTATAAGTCATTTGCCTGAACCTTTCTGGATACCGGAAGGAGGTCATCGTATTGTTTATCTTTCAGGATTACCAAGAACCGTCCAATAGATTTCTTGAAGTCGATCTCATAATCGGACCATCAGCGGTATTGTTATATTACTTCCAGGTACTTGCTAGTGAAGTGGTATACCAATAAGATCTCATTGACTTCCAGGTACTCAATAGTAAAGTTATACACCGATAGCATATCATTAACTGCAAGTATATCTAAAGGCCGAGTTCACTCACAAGCTCAAGTATGTCTGTGAGCCAAGTATACTTATGAGATCAGAAGTGCTTGGCAGCCAAGTATTCTTACAAGGGCATGGGCACTTTCGAGGCCAGGTGAACTTGATATCTGCAACATGATAGATTATCATTTCTTCAGATATATGTAAAGACGTACATCCTTGTACGTATAGATATGATTGTAGATACAGTTGCATATGTGGATTTGAGAATGAGGTAGATTCAGTAGGTTCAATAGGTCAGATTATCGATGGCATACAAGAGCACTCGCACAAGCTGACTATATACTGGGCAGTTGGGCGGTTACCCTGCTATAGGCTGCCAGTATATCATCCCCCTCTTTATCTGCAGATCTCCTGGGTTGCATACCCATACATGAAGAACAAATAATCCATGATCATACGCCCTTGTACAGGCTCATAAATCCCGCTGCCGATCGGTCCTACTTGAGGATAACCTTTCGATGGATCCGGTGCATTGGGAATATCTACCTTCAGTGGTAGGTAGTAAAGCCCATACCAATGCTATTTGTACCGGGCAGAGATCCAATAAGAAAAGAGAAGAGAAGAGAAGGAAACGTCCAATTGATCCCTGTAACCTCCAGATCTCCATGTCTCCATGTCCAAGCCCTCGGCATACCGTAGCTTCTGTATTGCAGGCTTAGGGGTGTGAATCGGCGTCGCATCGGACGACATTGACCGATTCGAAGGTCTAATCACTTATAAATCGTATGTAATTCGCCGATTATCTAACTCGTTAGCATCCAAGAGAAGATCAAACTTACAATATCAATTAAGTACACTTAGCTCACGCAAGGCTTGTGCTCTCGGTATTCTTTCTCTTTTCTCTTGCAGACATTATCGCACTGCTATCAAGACTCAAGGTTGTGATATATACTGGTTCTTCCTGGACGCTGAGCCACCTTCGCAGCTTGGGAATCATGAGCCGCCAGCTGGTGGTCTTTCCACCTGGAATTGTCTTGGCGACCAAGTAGACGTACATCCCGTCCAGTGATAAGACCAAGTAGAGGTCCATCCCGTCTAGGAATGCAATCAAGTAGACGTCTATCCCGCTTAGGGATAAGACAGAAAGAGCGGTCCATTCCGCCTAGGGATAAAACAACTCCGTCGATTCTTAGAATTTCTTGATGATAGTTCGCATGTATTCGTGGGACTTCTCGATGATAGTAATGCGTCGAAAAGGGGTAATTCACAAAATTCTGTGAAGAAAACGTATCCAATTACTAAAGATCGATAACAGTATAATGGCGTACGTTCTCTTACATGTAGATATAAGTGTAGATACGGTTGCACACATGGATTCGAGTATGAGGTAGATTCAGTATGTTCAATAGGTAAGGTTATCGATGGTGTGCAAGAGCACTCACACTTGCTGAATATATACTGGGTAGTTGGGCGGTTATGCTGACATGGACCGCCATTACAATCTAGTGTAGATTTCATCGTAATAACGGTTTGTCAGATTCTGGGAGAGTCATCTCCCTTCTTTTGAGGCCAGTATTCTGTCAACGACTTAACCCAGCAGGTGAATGTGACATTGATTCTTATCGAGTCCCACTGATATTCTTGTTGATATGCTGGTTTCAATTGCCGATGGCACTTTTATGCTTCAGTGTGTGCATTCAATTGCATGTCTCTCAAAATCTCTTATTCAATAGGTGTTGCTTAAAGAAAAGGATAAATGAAAATCTAACCTTGTATCGCTATTTTCACAAGAAAACTCTTGTTGTCCTTCTCAAGAGTGAGTACAATTGTACTCTGTATTCGAGGAATCTGTATTCCATAACTCTCACATGGCTCTATGAGTACCATTTATTCAGTAGCCATTTTGTATCGCTGCCAACATTGTCAACAATCTCCGTGAGTAATAGTAGTGGATACTAATATGTGATTGCATCTGTATTGAGAGCTTGATAGTCCACAAAGTGCCTCATATGGTGTCATTGTTTTTTGAGAAAGTATCAGTACTGCTACCAGTGATGATAACTGCTAGATGATACTATTGACGAGATTTGTCTGGATATAGACTTTTGAAGTTCTTAACTCAACCTCCGACTGGTGATAAATATGTCCATATGGCAGCTTCTGTCCAGAGGTCAATCGCATGGTCAATTGATTAGTGTAGTAGCAGTATCTCTGCCTTTGCCATACTAAAGACCTGCACGAATTCCTGATACTTAGTAGGGATATGGCTGCCCTTATCTGTTGGCTCTATTTCAGTGGCGGAAGCTCCATCTATATTCTTTAGCTTTGTGCTATAAATCCTGTGATAGAAGCGAATGTCATTACAATTCAGGAGATCTTGTCATAATGAGTTATCCTTGATGGGAATCCATGCCATCCAGCAGTCACTTCATGACTCTGAGAGTCGGTAACACTATTCAAGCACCATCATTGTGTAAATTGTGTACCGCAACTGCTACCACTACCTCTGCTCATGTACCCAGCAGCAGTGACCTTTCCCAATTTGTGTGGTACCTTTCACTGACATTTACAGCCACCCTGTGCAATTACCAAGTTAAATAATGAATGCCATCTGAATATTTTTGCTAGTCAAGAAATTATCTATTGTGATGGCTCTGAGCAGATATCAGGAGAATTATTCACATTGTTACTCTCCTGCAGTCGAAACCTGGCAGTTGCTTGTAGAGGTTCCGATGACACCTTGATAGCTGATCCCATATTTGCATAGATACTTGGAGTCTGCACAGCTACAAGTCAACCTCAGAATTTCTATCCTTGAACTACGGCAAGCCCAGAAGCAGATAATATACCATTGGTATGACCAGCACCTCTGATTTGTCAACTGCAGTTAAGTGCTGAACATATTAGACAGAAACTATCTTCTTTCAGCTCTACCTTGCGGATATTATCACTGGGCTATTGAGACTGTAAGTAGATGTGTATGACAGTTCATGTGATAGCCTAAGTTATCAGAGCAGCATCGGAACCATATAGATGGTCATTAGGCTGCATTCAATAAGTACCTGAACATGTTGCATTTTGCCCCATCAATATTGTACAATCACTTCGTATAAGATGTGTGAAAAATCTGTCTTCTTTGCTCATTTATTTTGTGGAATCTCACAATGCAGTATCGGCTTTGATCTGCTTGACAATTTGAAACATTCTGAATTAAAGATCCCACTCAGATCTATTTTACGATCAGCGATTGCAGCTTCGCTATCAGAGTCTTGAACTCTCCCCATCGGTAGTCTTTTTCTATTGGTTTACTTATATACTCTTGTAAACATTCTCTGTAAGTACACTCCCATACAATGCTGACACTCCATAGGTGAGTGTGCAAAATTGTTCATCAATGCTGGCATCTAGTATATTTGCTTTACAGCTTCCACTCGGATCATCGGAAGGTTTTCATTAAGTACATTTCAGAGCTTCTGCTCGGCATGGAGGATTGTGATTGTCAAGTATACTTGACCAATCACTCAGTCATTGAAAGCGACCTCTTGTCAGACTTAATCAGTAATAAAGAGACTTGTTCAGTAGTAACTATCATAGAACCAATGATTTGATACATTAAGAGATACCAATAAAAGCTTCGCAAGAACTTAATACTGAATTTTCTTTCACATTGTAATATACTTGCATTCAGATGTGATACATATCATTCAATGTATTTAGTGGTCCTCTCAGAGGTGTAGCAAATCATTGTCTTTGACAGTTTTCTTGGAAGTCAATGGACCTCTAAATCATCTCTGATTCGTCATTACAGGTCATGAAAGTAAGTTTGTGAACATATAATGATTGTGGTCAGTAAGACAATTCTTTGAATCTATTGACCTCAATATCGCATTGTTCACGTTATTGGGTGTCCATATGCACTGGTGATATGTTTCTTGGGATCGATTGACCTCCAGAACACCTCTGCTACTTTCAATCAACTTGATTGAAGGCTATACATATCCTGATTCTCAATCAAGTTATAATTCTCCGTATAGATCATGAATAGAGATAACTGTTAGATTGTCGGAGTGCTTATCATAGCAGGTGATATATCTCATCAAAGATCCATTGACATTCTCATTATCTTGGAATCATCACTAATAACATCAATAAACTGAATAGGATGATTACTAATCTTGTATTGACAATCTATCAACAGATCTTAGTGTAGTCCTGATGGACCAAAACAGGATAATCAGAAATCTATTAGCAATACATATCCGATAACTAAAGAGCAATCAAAGATCTGAAGCATTCTTGGCAATCATTATTATGACCTTATTCTTTATAGTTGACCTTGTCTTCATCTTCCTCAATGTCCTCGAACTCAACCTCCAGCAAGACTATCAAGGTGAAACTGGACCTGGTGGTCAGATATGTTTGGTTGATAGATGTGGATGCTACAGAAATTGTGTGTAATTCACTAATTGTCTGTTTTTATGTATGTGTTACGATTTGTCGAAATGTAAAGAAAAGGCAAAACGCAATTGAGCCAAAGGTATCTGATAACTGCAAAGTACTTATAGTGTATGGGCGAACATATTTGTTTGAATGGATACATGAAGATACAATATGAAATTGGAATTGGTAAAAAAGATGATATCAATTGTAAAGTAAGATAACTAAGATATTCGCTACAGTGCAAAAGAACTTCACAAGGTGAATATAGATGAAGGGTACTTATCAGTAGTGTTGGCAACGAAGCGGATCGGTTCGTCACAGATCGAACCAAGGCACGGTTCGACACGGATTCGATCCGAGATTTGGACGAAGTTCCAAGGTTTGTCCGAACCGGTTCGCGAACCATCTATCTTCGAACGATAATCGGTAAGCGAGTTCTTGTCCGATCGGCTCGAATTTTAGCGCATCATGTAGCGGGAGAGGTTAGCTACACGATGCACTAAATTTCGAGCCGATCAGATAAGACCTCGCTTACTTATTTTTGTTCGCAGTTGTAGGTCAAAATGGTGGGGTTTGAGGTGAAAGGCTTGGCAAGGATCCGGTTTGCGCGGACCAAATCAGTTCGTCAATTGTACGAACCCCAGGCGGTTCGTTGCCAACACTACTTATCAGACCTTGGCTGCCAAGTATACTTGTATGTCATGTATATTTACGAGGCCAAGCATACGTCGGGAAAAGTGCCCGCGTTACTGTAATCGGGATTTGTTATCGCTGTTACCGGTATGTTATGGGATGTTTTGGCTGTTACCGCACCACCACGGGTACGTTATCGCGGCTTATCGTGGCTTACAGGGCGCTACCGTATATTCACGTACGGTTTTTCGATTTGCAAGATAATATGGGAACATATGAGTATGATTTGTCACTATGAGAATTGAATGCACGTCCAAGTCCTTCTAATTCGTATAGATCTTGAAATTACTCATTTATCGAATATAAAATTGTAACGGTGTTACAGAATCTACATCTCTCTAAATTTACATAGCTCTAGAATGCAACAACTCTTACAACGACTCCCAAGATAATCTAACCACGGCCGATGGCATGACACTGTAACATGGTATTTCGTGGCCACTGACACCGGCCCAGATATGGTGGACGGCGGCGACTCTGACAGTGGCTGACAACTCTGACACGGTGTGGTGGGAAAATCTGTTTTTCACCACCACCGCCACTCCGTTTGGCAGGGGGAGACATACGGAGATACAGGGATAACGGAGACGGGTTGAATGACGGGGAGTATATATTTGGAATACCCTGGAGTAGATAGACATCATCTTACCAGACAACGAAAATACACACTCTATCTTTCCTAGCTCTTGGTCTCTCTCATTCTTTCTGAGAATTCGTAAATCCATGCAAATTGTGTGGTTTCTCACGGCCGGGTATCCCATCATGTCCTCTAACCCTCTTCCTACACTCCTCGATCCAGAATCGCTCTTTCTCACGAATTCCCTTTGGATGCTGCGAGAGGTGCGGCGGAGTATTGACGATAGGCCCTCTCTGTCGTTTCACCACAATGGGCTCACTGACATGATGGTGCGACTCCGACAGTGGCTGACAACTCTGACAACTGTGACAACTCTGACAAAAAATCTGACAACAACTCTGACAACAACTCTGACAACAACTCTGACAACAACTCTGACAATGGTTCAGAATCTGACAAGCTGGTGTGGTGGGCTGATGGCATCTAGTATATCATGTTGTATGTCTCCAAAGATGTATACTGGTTGATAAAATATTGGTTATCATCACCACCACTCGGCACAAGATGCACGGGAATGACAACTGAAGACACATTTATGATCCGTTGTGATTTTTGTAGAACATCCCGACACATTATCATCCCATGATTGACGTTTGGCATAGCAGACGACAGATATTCTAATTGTTCCACCAATAAAAGGTCGTGATGCACACTGCACCATACCACCCTCCCGTTTGCGTTGGCTTTCCCGGTGTTAATGCGATCGCCGAAACGAAAAGCATACAGTAACTTGGCAGGGCGATATCCTTGTTGCCGAACCCAGCTATTATTTTGTGGTGCTCGATCCTCTTGTATCAAGATATGGTTGAATCGATTGCCATGTCCGCGCCATTTCTCTATGCATCTTGCTTTTTGAACTATGACTGCATCAGGATTGTTGTGCTGCTGTATAGTGACTGTGACGCCATTTGCTATGCGAATCTTTTGATGGAGAATCCACGATTCTGGGGACCCAGAGGCTCGCAGGTCTGGGCTGGCATCCGGATCCATTCGGAATGCCACAAAATATGATGTCAGAGATTGAATGAACTCTGACTTAATGATGTCATTGGGAAATGCCAGAGATACAATTGTGTTGCGCTTTTTCATCACTCCATTGATGCGGGGGTTAAGGCTTGGTATTGGTTTGTCGCACGAATGAGAGTCCCCCATAAGCAACTTTCTGTATGTATCTGCCTTGGCTGAGAGTGGGGCAGCTTCAATCATGTACTGCAGAATGCTGACTCTCGACTTGATATGAAAGAGACGTATTTCCCATCGCAACATCTGCAGAATATAGTCAACCTTGTTCCATGCACGATAACAATCTTTGATGAGGTTTTTGTGGGCAGCTTCAGACACTTCGGTGTCACTGTTATCGGCGGAACCCATCTCCTTGATACTTTCGATGTAATGAAATAGGGAATGGATTTTGGGGATTTTGCTTATAGACTAATTGTGGCGGTATGGTAAAAAGAGTTATATGTTCCTGCTGATGCCGTGAAGTACGTCCTGAAGATATCGGAGTGTGATTTCGGTGTGAGAGTGGTATCCGGCAATCAGTATGAAGTTAGTGACCGATTTGAGGAATTTGAGGTGATTGGGATGTCCTTTGAGAAGAGGGGCCAGTACTGCCAGCCAAACCTTCAACATATCTTTGTATTCGCTACCGGTCCATTGTTTGACTCGAGTCAATTTGTCGCCAAACTGGCGAATATCGGAGAAACGAGGCAATGCGAAACATCATTCATCTATCAGCTCCAATGCCTTTTCTGCGCCATATATATCTTTCACAAAATCAACCATCCATTCCCATGTGTGATCTTTAAAAACACCCTT
>MU122096.1:200071-229736 GCA_014904905.1 Wilcoxina mikolae CBS 423.85
AGTTACCGTATATTATGGGTGTGTTACCGGAGTGTTATCCGAGTTATACATAATGGGCTTGGGTATATTTGCATTTTCCGGCATTATAGCTGTTATCGGAGATTACGGTAAGTCATATGGTATACGGTAAGTTACGGGTAACGAGTTACCAATTTCCAGACGTATCTGATACTGTGATTACAGTAAATGAAGAAAGTAACTGTGTGAGAGAGAGAAAGAAATAACATAGAGTTGAACTTGATATTTAGGACTTAGAACATAGAGTGTAAATACAGTTGAATATAAGAAGGTTGACAAGAATGTTAGTCCATCATGTTGTTTGCATCCGTATCTTGGTTGAAGACCAGCAACCAGATTTGTCGAGATGATATCTGGATAACTTGGAATCAATTGATTCAATGCTGTATTACAATGATAGAGCTTGTCTGACTCTGGGCTGGCTGGATGCAATCATGCAGGTGGCCTGAAGATGATTGAGCTGGGCTGTGTGTAAGGTCATATGTCTTCGTACAGATGGATATCTGTAGATTAGACAGCAAACAAAAATAAGTGATAACGATAATATCAATTGTAAGGTCATATAAGTAAGAAAGTAAAATAGAATTATCACTATCGTCCAAAACTACTTTACAAGATGACTAAATATGAAGGGTGCTTTTTCAGTTTCAGCTGCCCAGTACACTTGTATGCTATGCACACCTGTGATTTAAGTAAACTCATGTGACCAAGTCTATCTGCGAGCAATGTGCATTAATCAGGCCAAGTACACTCACAAGTCAAGTGCTTATATAAGTCAAACATACTCATGACGTCAGGCATGCTTACAAGCCAAGTCTACTGGGAACTGACATTTCACTGGGCCTCGACTGGCTAGATACAATCGAACACGAAGAGCTCGTGGCTGGCTGGATACAATCCGGCAGGGCTGGCAGATGTATGGCTGCAGATGATTGAGCTGCTCTGATCTACTGTATATTAGATATGATAGGGCTAGACTGGCTCACACCTGGCTAGAGATGAGTGGGCTGGTCCTTGTATTCAGATAGTGGGATGCGATTGATAAGAGCTAGCTCTTGACCAGCTGGAGATGATCAAAATGGTCTGACTGTTAGCTGGCTAGATACCATTGAGTCTAAATGGCTCTCGGCTACCTGGTTACAATGCAATTGAAACGGCCAGATAAAGAACAAAGTATATTAATTGTTCAAAGAGGCTGTGCAGATTAATATGTGACCATGTGAACATCTTGTGCCAAGAATTGTTTTTACAGTGCCTTACATCATATAATTGCGGACTTATCTATTTCCCTATCTACTTACATTCCAAATGTATAATAGCGGTGCCAGGTATACCTGGTCTCAAAAATGTACTTGGCTAGCAGGTATAAATGGCCTTGTAAGTACACTTGTCTAGAGTCACTCCTGGCCTTGTAAGTATACTTGGCTTGCAGGTACACTTGGCCTTGTAATAGCAATTGGCTTGCAGATATACTTGGCTTCATAAGTGTACTCAGTAGCCAAGGCCAGGTAAGCGTCCTTTATATATAGTCATCTGGCAAAGTATTTTGGGCATGCTAGCGATTATCGTACTTACTCACTTACCTACTGAACCTATCCCATTCTCAAATCCACATGTGCAATCATATCTACTCTATTATGTACACCTACAATGATGTACGCTTTAACAAATGCTCCAGGTATAAAATATATATTGGGTTATGACCAATGTTTCCTGGCTCTGAGATTGTTCTCCGATGATGTATCAGAATACGTGCAAAGAAATCTTGAAACAAAATATCAATAGTCAATAGTATAAACAATTGCAGTCCTCATACCTCCAAGGAAGTCATTCAGAATCCAATTATATATTGCTGAACATTTTGAGAGTGAGAATACCATGCAGGCCATATATTCCACATCTGAGAATCAAAGACAACAAACCATCAAGTGCAATATTTTCTCAGATGGTTTCACTGGTAGCAAAGATCAATGATAATGTGAAAAACAATAATCACCTGAATGACAAAGAAGAAGTTAATGACGATGATTACAACAATGAACGTTTTACATCTATCATAACTGATTGTCATCTTAGATAGATATCACTCCAGAATATGATACTCAACACCATATATGTAATATTTCTGAATTACCTTATAAATTGTTAGTTAAATGCTATGATTGGAGTTTGCCATGTATTCTACACAATGTTTTCAATGCTTCAATCTAAATTGAGCCAGTCTATAACAAGATAATGAAATAAACTTTCTATTCTCGAATAACGATGCTTCTTATCATTATCCATATCAATCATGACCTTACAGTATCAGATAAGATACCACTCTCATTATCCTAACCTGATAATATTCTTCTATAATCATCTGTTAGAAAGAATGAGACTCCTTCATAATTACCAGGAAATAATTTCCTCAAAGTGAGATATGAACAATCACTACCACTGATTCAGTTTCTCTGTAGGAGTAATTTTGATTCACCACAATATCAACTTGAAATCATTTCATTCTATTGACTGAATCTGAATCATATTGATAGGTACTTTGACAAGATTCTATTTCCATACATTGGAGCTGAAATATTTACATACTGATAAATATCTTTATGTGTCCTATTATATACTCAATATAAAAGAGGCTAATTATTTTAGTACTACTCAGTATTGGCAGCAAACTGTTCGAATTTCGTACTATTGACGAATCGGTTCGGTTTGTACGAAACAGATCCTTACCAAGCTATTGTCCTCAAACCCCACCATTTCGGCCCACCATTGCGAATGTAAATAAGTAAGTAAGTTCTTGTCCGATCAGCTTGATTGTTAGTTCATCTTGTAGCTAACTTCACGTACTATATGATGAACTGAAAATCTAGCCGATCAGATCAGAACTTGAATACTTATTTACGTTTGCAGTTGTTGAATTTGGTCGAGGTTCGATTCCAACTCTGCTGTTCGAGTCCAACCTCGGATCCAATCCAGATTGAACACACCTTGGTTCGATCCGCTATGAACCGATCCGCTTCGTTGCAAATACTAGTAGTACTGTATAAATAGGAGAATTGAGGGCAATGAATGTTCATTCAAATTAGAAATCTCTAGGGAACAGATAGTGTAATACTTTTATAACTCATTTCTTATGATCTTATTCAAGTAGTTCACTTGTTCCTTCCATTCTATTGTACTTATTTTTTACAGCTGAATAAAATTCAATACTTTAGTCATCTTGTATTTTCATTTATGAAATATGCTTATGAATTTAGTATGTAATACAATATCATATATAATACTATACCATATGTTAGAGATTCAGTATTCAATTGAAATCGAAAGGTTTGCACTATAGCTGCAAAGTTCAAGATGAATATCAGAAGCACAACAATACTTAAATCTCAATGAATATCAGTGCACTATCAATTGATTACTTTATTCTAGTCAGTTATACATTTTCGAGAATACTCTAGTGTTTATAATTCGATATGTCTGCAGTTGGAAACTATATCCGGTATTACTACGCTAGCCAAAAACCCCCCTTTTTTGCTATAGTACTTAGGTTCTTAGAAACAGTGCTACAGCCCACACATTAGAATGTGTCCTTCTAAAAACCACTAGTCATTCCTCATCAGCTTTTGCACACAGCTGCCAGCGGCAAAACCTTCTGATTCACAGTTATAATTACGGGATACACCGCTCGAAAGATCAGGCAAATTTCAACCTATTGTTACATACCGTGTATTCACCAATATTCTATTTGGATTTCCATCCAAGTTATTAAAGCGTCTTTCGATCTATCAATCAGGTCGTAGTAGTTTCTCTTCACATTCTACCGCCGCAACAACATTACCGACTTGAATAAGATCGCCATAAGGCTATAAGAATAATGTCTGGAGGGTATTTTCACTGCTCTTGTTGGTTCCAAGTGGTTAAATGCCGCGCTAAATGGTCATCCACGCAGATCATTAAAGGATCTTGTGCGAACTCTGAACAGATCTTTAGCAGTGTCGCACCCTACATATCCGCTACCGGACAACGTACTCAATGTCATTCACACATATGTTAACCGACACCACGACATAGACAGACACGAATCGACACGACTTCATGAAGAACTATTAAACATTCATGCATCTAGAGTCCAAGGAAACACTGACAAGCTTGCAGCATTCCTGGCTTGTTTCCGTGCTCTTGGGCCAGCAATGTTTGGTGTTGAAGAGTTGGAGAAATGGTGGGAAATACTGGTGAAGCCCACGTTCGATTCTATGGGACAGGCAAAAGCTGTGACAGCGGAGGCGCGAGCGATTGTCCTTAGTGTACTCGCCTATGATGGTGGTGGTGATTTTGATACTGATTGTGATGATGCTGATGGTTTTCTTGGTGATGGCACTGATGATGGAGCTGGTGGTGGTGGTGATTATAATGGTGATTGTGATGATTCTCGCAATGATGGTGATGATGGTAATGGTTCTCTCCGTGATGATGATGATGGTGTTGGTGGCGGCGGTGGCGGTGGTGATGATGATGATGATGATGATGATGATGATGATGATGATGATGATGATGATGATGATGATGATGATGATGATGATGATGATGATGATGGTGTTGGTGGCGGCGGTGGCGGTGGTGGTGATGATGATGATGATGATGATGATGATGATGATGATGACGATGATAGTGATGATGATGATGACGCTGTTGCCGATTATGACGACCCAACGAGACCAAAGGCGCAGGCTTCGTTGGTCTTCACGGAAAAGCTGTTCGAGATTTTTCTAGAGAAAACGAACTTACCTTTCTCTTCCGACAAGTACGAGATGATCCAGGAAGAGCAGAAGCACAGTTTTGTGTCTGCGAATGTCGAGGCTGTTCTCCTGGCGTATGGAAAGCGAAGACCTAAGGTTGACCAAAATACCCCACTGATGATGATTATGCGCTTTTGCTGATTGGATGACTTTTCAGGCTTTTCTTCAGAGGGTAGATGCTTTCATTGTTCAGAAGGAGTTCAGACTTCAAATATTAGGGTTATTGTGCAGTTATGTGCGGCTTCAAGGCCCTCACCTTTACCAAATTTTGGAAACCCCGCTGCTGGATCATTTACTTCAATGCCTAGAAAACGACACCTCCACCACTGTCATCTCACTAGCGCTGACTGTTTTGATTATGTTCATGCCGCATCTCTGTAACTCTCTGGCAGCCTATCTTCCCAGGCTGTTCGTTGTTTACACTCGAGTGCTCTGTTGGGATAAATTTGGCATTACGCAAACGGAGGAAAACCAGCATATTGGGGCGGGCGTGCGGTTATTCGCAGAGAAACATGAGGATACCATCCACGGTACTGGTTGGCAAACGTTGAATACTTCGTTCGAGACAGCAGCCTCAACAACTCCGGACGTTGGTGATTACTTCAGTTTCTTGTATGGACTCTACCCAATTAATTTCTTGTCCTTCATTCGGGAACCTTATAAATTCTTGGAGCGAGCCAACTACAAGGATATCGATCGACTGGATATCGAAGAAGAGGCGATTCGACAGAGAACAGAGCTTTATCGTCAACGCCACATTCTCCATCCCAACTTTCTAACCTTGACTACAGATACCGAACTAGACGACCAGAGTAGATGGATGCAAGTAGAACCTGCCGACGTCACAGCACAGTGTATTGGACTGGTAAACAACAACAACATTCCAGCCGAATATATACGGCCTAAGCAACAGAACACGATAACAAGCACAACTCCGGACGCGCTCATCCCAACCGCAGACATACCAAAGGAGAGTCTACTCTCTCAGGGTGATAATTATTTATCAGACGACGATGCTCTGGGTTCGTGGCCTGAGCAAACAACTTGCAGCAGCGGATTATTGCATGACCGAAAAGGAACGGTGGGATCCAATAAACCTTTTCAAGATCCAAAGTCGCAAGATAGCCCCACTATACCAACAAGTGGTTTTGAGCCACACCTTCAAGATATACTGAACTTGCCAGAGCAATTACAGACAAACTTCCACGACCCGAAGCATTATGAAGATCCCACCTCTTCTCCAAGGGATAGCAATCACCCTTCAGGACCACCTCCAGGATACCCGGGCAGTGATACTGCATCGCCACGTCTAGACGCTTACGTACAGTCTTTGTGTTACAATAATATGCCCAGATCGCCTGCCCTTCGTCCTTCACCTTCTGATACCCAAGGGACAATTGCATATCTTCAGCGCGAAGCCATGCTTCTAAAGAATGATCTCAATTTTGAGCGCTATCTCAAGCAGCAACACCTGTCTCACATAGGCCATCTCCAAAGGAAACACATCAAAGAATCGACAGCGGAAGCCGAAACGCAGAATTTAATCAATACGAACAAGGCCCTCAAGGCGAAATTGGAAGAAGCTAAGAAGGCCTACGCAGCCTCACGTCAGGAGGCGTTGAAAAGTAAAATCCAGGCAAAGAAGTGGGAGGCCGAATTGACTACTAAGATTCGTGCATTGCGTGAGGAACAGAAAGAATGGAGACAGGAAACAACAAAGGAGGCGCTGGAGACAGCCCGCGCAGAGGCCGAGCATTTGCAAAAGCTTCTAGAAAACAGTGAAGCTGAAGGCCTACGGGCCCGACAAAAGTTGCAGAGTTTGAACGTTAACATTGATGAAGTCAATAAACTGCGAACATTTGTGGACCATTTGAGCAACAAACTGATGGATTATGACTCGCGGGCCCAAGAATTTGAAATGCAGAGACAAAATGAGGAAAATGCCCTAGAACAAGTCGAGCGTTTGAAGATTCGGTTGCTGTCACGAGAGCAGGAGCTGCAGGACATGAGACGGTTGGTAATCCCTCTTCCGCCACCCACACAAATCTCTGATGATCTACAGAAATTATGAGACAAAGTGCCAGGAAATGGAATCTCACTTTAAGGCAATGTCTAATCCGTTACCATCAACAGGTACTGTCTTTCAAAACATGATGGATGGTGCATTGTCGCAGGCCAATTCGCGACTTGCAAGCCTCAGGAAGGCCCACAATCATTTGTTACAACGGTACACGGAGTTGGAGATAAAATATATCGAGCTACAGGCATCACAGGAGACAAATGCTATGCGCCATCCCTCATGTACCCAGTTACAAGCCTTCCCACAATTTAACGACTTGCCGTCTGACGACGAGAGCAACCACCCAATGCATCAAAACGAACATGACATTGATCAGTACCAGCAGTATCAACCCTCTGAGGATTCAATTAGCCCGCATTCCAGCTTTACAGATTCATCCCACAGCGGTGGCAACTTCTCCGGGATGCGAGACTACATCTCATCAGTAGCTCCGATGTTGCCGAGAAATTATCCTTCCATGTACCCTAGCGCCGGATATGTGAGTCCAGAGCCAATTCCACAGCCAGTGCGTCGGGACTACTATGATCAAAACCAATTATCACGGCATCAGTTGAGGCATAGACCCTCTGCACCCGACAGCATTGCGACTAACATGCACACCAACACAACCCAAATATCTGACGATGAGCGCAGTACGAAGACTGTGAAGTCCGCCGCTTCATCAGAAAAGCAGAGGAAAGAAAAGATCAAACCTCAGTCTGAAATTAGAATCCGGGGAAGAGGTGGTAAGTCAACAGCTCTTTAGTTAAAAAGTAGTCTATGGTATTGAATTTTGTCATAGGGGTGCAGAACATTGGCAAGAAAGACAAAGACAACAAACAAGAGGTTGAAATACCAGAGCCAAAACCTAAAAAGAAATCCAGATTCCCAACTGGTAGTGGGCTAGCGGGGATAAGAGGGTTTGTTTAATCAGCGTCGCAGTGATCTCAGTTTGTAATATAGAGAACGCGGTAGAATAGTGAGTGTCGACCGTTGTGCGTATGCAAGGTTAAGACGCTGAATGGTCGGTAGTTGGGGCAGTCGTGTACCAGTACAAGGGGATGACGCATTCCGGGGTATGACAGATTATCATTGATTTTGTGGTTGCAACGGGATGTTGATTACTGTCGCCGAATCTGATTAATGTCATGTGATTTCAGGGCTAGGGTTGTAAATTTTACACGGCCAAAAAAGAGGGGTAAGCGAGGTGACAAGTTCCAGGCACTACACACGACATCAACACAGGGAGACGGGGCAACACAGGGGAACGAGGGCAATAGGCAAGAGAGAACTCCCGAGTTGCAGAAAACAAACTAATTAAGTTGATAGGTTGTCACAGTGAAGGCCATCAGCGGTACTGCGAGTAGGAATGCCAGGCCAACATGAGCACGAGATTCCGTTGCTGAAGCGTGCAGCGGTTCTTACCTACTGGTGGTACGGAAAAGGTTGCACTGGACCCTTTGAACCGACCGAAGGAAATCACCCGTCATGGATAGAGGTGGCTACTGTCGCGACATGAGTGCAGGGAATTTGGTACGCCGAGAAATTTCCAGAACCAAGGAGGAGAAGCGAACAAAGATTGCGGAGGAACAGAAGCTGCTACCCGACGCTATGCCAGACACCGATATTTCAGTTACTTTGGACGAGGTCTTATTGCACGTAGAGGATGCTGCGCGTGCAGGAAAGAATGAGGTCATCCCGGAACGTTCTGCAGAGTCACAGGCATTGGGAGAACTCGCGTGGAAAGATAAAGAACATTGGGGTATGCTGTTAACCGAAGTGGCTAAGTAATTGAGCACAAGAAACCGTGTTTGCTTTATAAAATCTATATGCTAATGCCGTATAGATATCCACTACACGAGACCAACAATTGAAGGAGTCATGCATAACAATCATGTGATTTTCCGACTGAAATCAAGACGAAAACCACCTTTGAATGCAACACAGGAGGCTGACCGTGTGAGATTGGCACATGAGGGGATATTTGTACCAGACAATGCGATAAGTTTTAGTGATGAAATCTGGATGGAGTTGAACTTTATGTGTCACAAGAAGAATCAGTCATGAAAAAGAGGTTCAAATGTTTATCTACAGGGACAGGGAATAAGGATGACTTTACAATTCGTATTATGGTATGGATTGCTATTGCCAAGGATTTTAAATCAAAGTTTTATATCTATAAATCTGATATTAACTTAAAGCAATAATAAATTGAAGCGGTTCAGATCAATCAATTTATAAAGGATTAAATCTGATATAGACAAGAAGCAGTTCATAATTTTGTATATATATTTCTACAAAAGATCAATACCATTCTAGATCATTTAAATGAAAAAGTAGGTTAAATTAGAGGATATAAAAAGAGGAAAAGAATATTGAAATAATCTTTAAGGAATATCCTGTATCAATAGCAATTATACATTGTGATATCAATTGATCTATCTACTTTGAAGAGCTTTATATAGTGTTCAGATTGCTATAATAGATAAATATTCTTGAGAAGTCTATAAACAAATTTTATGTTCTTTTATTGGATACAATAAGGACTATATTATATATAATGATAGAAGTTCTATAAACTAATATAGTAAGTAAATATATAGTGCTATGAATTTCAAAAGATTTGAACCTTTGATTTACCTTCCAATTTACCATATTTCAATAAAGTAAATAGTAACAAAATTTAATACAGATTAAGATTTCTTAATATCAATTTGTTAACAAAAGTATCCTCTGATAAATAATGGGTTATGGTTAATAAATCAATGATAAGATATATCTACAAATATTCTTAATAAATATACAATTTACAGCTTACAATATTCAAGAATATTGTTCAATAATCAATACTGTATAAATACAATTTCTACTAAGTCTCAAATCAATATTGAATTCAATAATCAACTAATATCATTGTCTATTCATTCCATTGCTTGGAATAAAAGCTATTGGAATATAGAAATTAATGTAAACTTTGATAAACTTCAATATGGCAATTCATTAAAATCTTAAAATAATAGATATTATCAAATAGATATCATTGTATATCAGTAGATATTATTGCCAATCTTTATTAAATATATTTGTGTACAGCAGCAGGAGAGTAAGAACATTGCTTTTGTAAGATTTAGAGATATATATTGTTTTCCAATATTTTGATTCTTTTATGGAGTATAACTATATTATTATGTACAATAGTATGATAACAGTTATTTATTATTATACTTTATGACTGAAAGACCATTCAGATGATTGAAGCCACTATGATAAAGTCATAAACAATCACTTGACTTTCAGATAATCCAATTATACACACTCAGATGTCACATGAATTTTCATTTCACATATCACAAAATCGTTAGTTATCACCCATTCACATACTATTACTAATGGAATAAGATGAATTTATCCATGAACATTAAAATCGTTTATAAGCAACGAAGTTGTTATATCTAGTATTGTTAACAAAGCTAATCGGTTCAAGTTAAACCTGATCTCACACATTGCACATGAAAATAAGTAAGCGAGTTTGTATCCAATCGGCTCGAATTGTGATTCATCGTGTAGCACTTGACATTAGCTACACGATGAATAAAATATTAAGCCGATTAGGTAAAATTTCACTTACGTATTCTTTTTTCAAATTGTAGGGCGAAATAGTGCGGTTTGATTGAGTAACATCTTGGCAAGGATTCTGTTCGCTCAAATCGAACTGGTTTGTCAATGGTACAAACATTTGATGGTTTGTTGCCAATACTAGTTATATTTCAGGTATAAAATACTATTGGAGTAGGTTATAATCTATCACTCAACCATCTGATAAGTTGATAAGTATAGTATCAGTACCATCTCTTGACAATATCAGACCTCTGCAAGATATGACCTGTTTGGTTATCACTATCAATAAATATATATCAGTATCTATGCAGTCAATTACTCCACATATAAGAAATTGATAGTTGGCAATGGCTTGATACTCTGTAATCTCATATTCCCAGTAGTCTTCAGGTAGAACCAAAGAATGTAGATACAAAAGTACCTAAGAATGCATCAAAGCTGATACAGCTTCTGATTATTATGTATATGCAGACTGCTTATCAAGATGAATCACATAATAGGAAGGATACAATTTGCCTGAAGGTTAAGGGATCGAAAGGATATGATAGATCTATATCATAGAAGTGTGAAGGACTGGTATAAGTAGGCACTCTATTTGTCCAAGTAGAAAAACCTAGCGGAATGATATGGGGGTCCTGTAGATAGTAAAGAAGAAGTTTATTGATAGAAGGATATTGGTGCAAAGAGTAATCAGGTAAAGGAGGTTATAAAAACAACATAGATAAATGTAATACGTAAAGCAAGAGGAAAGAGGTACAAAAACCTTTGGAATCTATGAGGGTAGAAGAGCAAGCTTCTAAACAAGGATAATAAGTCTTGAAAATATACAATCAGAAAGCCAAATATGTTTGACTTGAATCTTCATATTTAACAACTTTTCATTCTGAGTGTAAGGGTGTACGTCTGTGTATGGCCTCGGATAAGAGTATAAGAGTAGATACAGTTTCAAACGAGAATAATTGAATATAATAGAGTAGTATATAAGTAAGATTATCGCTGCAGTGCAATTGCACTCACACATGGTGTATAAGTACACCAGGGGTTACCCGGCTTTTGTCTCAGCCGATCAAGTAGCTTATATCCCCTCAAGATATGGATGCAAGTAAGATGATTGACCGTTATTATATTATCCCTCTCTCTAGGAGCAGATCCCCTGCGCTACCATATACGCATATAAAAGAGAAGGAAACCACAAGAAGAACAAGAAGTAAAGATTCAGGCTCATATGCCCTTTCACAGCCTCATAAATTCTGCAACCGATCGGTACTGCTCAAGGGTTACCTTTCGGTAGATCCGGTGTATGGGAAATCTCCCGTTCCAGTGGTAGGTAGTAAAATCCATGCCGACGCCATTTGTATCGGGCTGAGATCCAATAAAAGAGAAGAGAAGACAAAAGAAACCATAAGAAGGAAATGTCCAAATTGAATCCAATAACCTCCATTCCTCCAAGTCCACCTCTTTGAATCCATGTCTGCTAATACAAGCCTACTGCTGAAGCAGGTATCATTCCAAGCCCACCTCTGAGTCCAAGTTCACTTGTAGCCTCCGGAATCCTAGCTTCCAAGCCCATGGCAGACCTCATCGGTGATATCCTCCACGCTCGGCATTGATTGTATGTCTCATTGATTGGCTCCAGATTGACTCGTATTTCAGCTATCTGAATTCAACTTACCATTGCCATTCTGCTTCAGATCCAATGGTGGTTGGTTGACTTGTATCGGCCTCATGCAGCCTACGACTGCAGTCATCATATGTTGACATGCATTCATACATGCTTGTTCGAGTTGCGGTATCTAACTCGTAAGTGTACCATAAGGTCGTACTAACAACGTAATGAAGTATGCTTTCGCTCCAGGTGCATCATGACAGCCCTTCTCCGATTTCCATACCTTTAGCTTCTGAATCTACAAATGTAGTAGGTTTTCACATGCTAACTCCTTCCGAGCCTAGTTGTAGGGGACACACCCTAAAGCTAGTCCGATATGGTTAATCACCACTATCTGTGGCGATATCAATCGATTATCGTTGTGGCTTTGTTTGGTGCTCTCGGAGATAAAGGCCAATTGCGGAGCATATTCGTTCGTTGATATATCTAATTTGTAAGCATCCCATATGAAGATCTTACTCACCATGTAATTCCAGCACTGATGCACTCTTGAAAACTCCAGTATGCCTGCATCGTAGCAGCTTCGTATATCCAATTAGGAACCTATGCTCAAATCCTATTCCGACGTATTCTCACGATGTTTGTGCTCTCAGATGCCTGTATTGTAGCTTCATACGTCAAACCTGGAGCTTCTGCTCACATCCTCATAATCTGACGTAGGTACTCTTCCACTATGCCGCACATTCTGATGAAGTGTAATTCTGATAAGGTACACATTCATTGCCGCTTAATGATTCATATTTCCGATCTCAAATATCTCTTTGCCGCTGGCATTTTTCGTCTGATGGGTTTGAGACGCCATCAGGTTTCCGCAGAGATTTCAGTGCAACTCTTCGAGGCCGAATATCATGGTCTCATAGATATCTCTGCTCGGTATTGACATCTAAATATTGACGTCCCAATAGACGGCTCTGTAGGCTCTTTTATTCTGTATGCCATTCGATTGAACATTCTTATCCATATCCAGCCATCTTGGCTATTCGTTTCCGGAATGTGCAAATTTACACTTGTATGGTCCACCTTTCGTGGCTTCTCCTGTAGCTCTGTAAGCTCCATAAAGGTCATTTTTACTGACCTTAAGATCCACTTTCGTACGATTATCTTCTTCTGATCCAGTCCGCGGAAGATAGTTCTTGATATCGTACTTCTGTAATCCAGCCGGTGACATATTGTACATCATGAAAATGTCAACTTATCGATCCGTCCATATGGCATGGGATCTTTAAGTCCAAATCCATGATGCGGCTCTTGAGCATGCGATATTATTCTATGCACTTTCGGGAATACCACTCCGTACCACTATATGGCAGCACTTCTGCCCCCAGATCTTTGTAGAGCAGTAGGCATATACGATCATAACCACCAAATAAGGAGCCTCTGTGTGCCGTAGTGACGTTGCAGTCTCGACTCATCTGTCTATTAGAAAATCGTCTTTTCATGGATCATCATTTCGATCGTCTGTTTGGAGGTAATTCCTTCCAGTAACATATTTGGTAAGTCATATGTGGCTCATCAAGCATCCGTGGTATAATCGATACATTGAGCCTTTCGAATGTCTTTTCGTCATTCTCACAGGTATCTATCGTCTTTTGATATGGCTTCACATTCCGGTATTCCGTCTAATCGTAGATAGATATTATATTCACATCCATGCAGGATCGTGCGTATGTGTACAATGCAATAACTACTCTATATGTGTTAGCGAATATGATAATGAACACAATGGAGCAGTAGATATTGCAGAATCTAGGAGACCTTGTCATTAACAAGTTATCCTCAATGGGAACCACCAGTGTCCAGTACTCTCTTCTTGACTCGGCAAGCTGGTAGCAGTCATTCAAGCCTCGTATTATTGGTAACTCGTCTGCCGCAACTACCGCCACTGCTCCCTGCTCGCCTATCCAAACCCTGGTACCTATCTCACCATCAGTGATGCTTTTCATGGTCGCTCCCAGCAGCCCTGTACGAACTTCCACTCCTAGGAAGAACATCCATTGACCCTCCCCTGGCTAATAGATCGTCTAAAGCAGTAGCACCAAGTATTTGTATATATATATGGAGTACAGCCTCCTTCAGAACGCGCCTCCTTCCTAGCCATGATTAAAGTACATTCCCGAGGCATTTCTGATGGTCTACCCGGTCCACTGCCACCTCTTCCGCTCATCCTGGGGTTCGCAGAGTCACAAAGTCGACCGCATAGGTAATCAATGTCAGGATTCATAGATTTGAGCCAAGATCACCCCAACACCAGCTCACACAGTGCGTCCACTGCGGCTGCCACCATTTGTACGAAATATGCTCACTCAGCGAATGACATACCTGTCACACCCAATTGGGACTGTCTGCCAACCAAATAACGTCCATTCCCACTTAGGGATACAACAAGTATCAATTGAACCTCAAACTGTATATACATTCGGTATCTGCTGGTCTCCAAAGAGTGTCGAGACTGTCCACCCTCTGATAGCCCCATGTAAAAGCTCAGATTCCCGGCTACACATTAAAACCAAATCATCTCTATCGTATTCATAGGAATCTGCTTTGTTTGCTATCGTATGGGTACATATTCACTCATTTGGCGATACGGTTTCGTTGTCTTGTTCGACGAAATTGAATAGAGTTGGTACTGATGGTATCCTCTCCTCACAACGATCCAATTCCGTCGTGCAATCAGGTGCTAATCTTGACAATTGATAATAATAATCTCGAATCGTACCTGCTAGCCACTTTAGAACCTTTGGGGTTTATACTTCCCATTCAGAGTTGTAGTACGATCTGCGATTGCTTCTTCACTATCTTAAATATTTTAGTTTCTAAATGTCTTCATGACTCGTTCCAATCGTATTTCATCGCATAATCTTGTAATGCCATCCATGACCTCATATGACTTCCACACCCATAACTGAAAACTCCTAATAGCATCCGTAATAATTTCAATGTAGTCATTAACTTCAACATGATTCCTGCCATCACCACTCATGGTAACGTGGATAACTCAATTGAGTCTTATAGAAGGATAATCGCAATCGAAATTGCTGTTGATGGTATCGATCGATTGCTCGGCAATCTTGCGCTTCGATATTCCATAAAAGATGTGAGTCTCATAGTATTCAGCCTTCTCGGCTCTGTAGGCCTAGACCATGTGTAAATCCAGATGATCATCTGTAGCTATACTTCGCTTGACGAATTGACCCGTACACGGGTATTGATAATTATAGCCTCGCCAGCACTTCATGCTTGATTGACTGCAGTCGATAGTATTTGATACGTCTCGATAGTTCGCATGCGATTGTGCTCGTCGGACGAAGTTTGAAGAATCCCTGCAGTACAGCCATTTTCGGCATTGCTGGTGACATAACTCTCTGGATCACTTCGACTCCGGAATCATTCGTGTAATTGTCAATTGACTCAAGTGGATGGTTACTTATCCGATGACATCACTCTCGTGATTGGTAGCCTATTTGAGAAATGGTGATCGACCTCGACTGACATGGTCACTGATGCGTATCTGGCCAATTGGTCTCCGGAATCAACTCCAAATCGTCTCTGCTATCATCAATCCCAATTGGATATACTTATCAAGAGTCTCTGCTTCTGCAATTGGTAGCTCTCAAATCCGTATTATTTCTCATTCAGATGTGTTGCGAAGCATCGAAAAGGTGTGATTCATGAAATCCCATGTGCGAAACGTATCCAATTACTAAAGAGCGATAATAGTGTAAGAATGTACATCCGAGTATGGCCTCGAATAAGAGTATAAGAGTAGATACGATTGCAAATGAGGATAATTTAATATAATAGACTAGTATGTGAGTAAGATTATCGCTGCAGTGCAATTGCACTTGTGCATAGAGTATGCGTACGCCCGGAGTTACCCAGCCATTATTTCGACCAATCCGGTTGCTTACGTCCAGCCAAGACATGGATGTAAGTAATTTGATTGGCTGCTTTATACCAAGTAAATCTTCATAAGTTCTATCGCAAGGAATCCCTGTAAGTAGTCGACATACTACTTGTATTGATACATTTAAAGTGATACTCTCAGAATTACACAAAAACAGTTATATCTCCAAAATATAATTCCAAGGGCAGGAATCATCAGATGTGCTCGAAATGATAATAATCATTAAACGATCAGTTTTGTTTTTGTTTACCTAGCTGTTGTGGTGGAAGAATCGTTTTCCCACTACCACTGCCACTCAGTTTGGCAGGAGGGATATAGAGGGGTACAGGGATAATGGAGATGGACTGAATGATGGGAAGTAAATATTTGAAAGACCCCAGAGTGAATAGATATCATCTTATCAGACAACAAAGTACACATTCTATCTTTCTCAGGTCTTGGTCTCAATCGTCCTATTTGAGATTTGGTAGATCTACGGAATTTGTATGGTTCTTCATGGTCAGCTATCCCATTATATCCTCTTACCCTATTCCTATCCTCCTTAAGCCAGAACTACTTTTTCTCACGAATACCCTTTGGATGCCATGAGAGGTGCAGCGGAGTGATAACAGACGGCTCTCGGCCTTCCAGCTCTGCCATTTTACCACCAATAGAGTCCAAAAGTGAATTCTGGTTTGGAAAGCTGAGTATGGAATGGTAGGAAAGACCTCCACAAACTAATATGGGTAAATATTGACAGAAGCAACTAATAAAAGATATCTACCCTGCAAGAGGAGTGAAAGCTGCAGGAAATAATGATGTTCATAGGGGTGGTGCTAACAATGTCAGATTTCAATGCCGGGTGCGATAAGCTGGATACATTGACATCAATAACAAAAAAGGTACCAACATTATGCCAGGATGAACATCAAAAGAAAGGATCTGAACTAACACTGGGACAAAAGGTAACGACCTTGCAAACAGGATGAATTCCATGAACAGATACCGACCTGATACCAGGACGAACACTGAAGAAAGGTACTGATCTTATAGCAGAATGAACACCGAAACAAAGTCACTGACCTATAACCGGGACAAAAGGTACCAACCTTGCAGATGGGACGTATTCCGAGAACAGGAACTGACCTCATGCTGGGACAAGAAAGTGCATGCCACAAAGAACGTTACTACTGAACTAAGACAGATACTGACCTGAAGGAATATCTAGAAAAGAAACTGACGATAAGGATAGGAATATGAAGAATATTAAAGAAGATTCTACTAGTCATAGGGGGTAGAAGGTACAGGGAATACAATACAAGTGGTAGATGATATGGCAGAAAGCTAAGGGAGAAGACTATAAGAGGTGGTGAAGCTGGATTAACAAGGAAACTAAAAGAAAGAATTCACCTCAAACAGTACGTCAATCGATCCAACTCCCCTTCCAAAAACTCACAAACTAGCAATTGACCTTAGATGACCAATTACTCCCAATTCGCCACCTAAATCAACATCCAATCCCCAAACCACTACTGCCATACTGATCAAAATATCAACTGAGCATATCCGATCTTCTTCTGCCGTCACCAGTTCCAGCGACCTTGCTGGTACCTCTAGTGCTGAACCCTCAAGCAATACTGAAGCCTCCACCAATATTGGATCATCTGCGAATATGTCATCTGACTATGTGCACAATCAAAGGCAATCGATTGAGTGCTTGGTCCTCGCCATCGCTAAGGAAAAGAGACAAATACAACTTCCAGGAACAATGGGTACCCCAGACTTCAAAGAAGCAGATGTTACCAAGTTCATCAAATCATATGAATACCTCTCATCTCATACTGGTACCTACATGGCAGCCCAACACCTCATTGCTGCCTTCCCAGACTACTGTTCTGAAACGATTCAGGAGACAATCAAAATGAAGAATGGATATTTGAAGAAAGACTGGGAGCTATTGAAAGAGGAAATGAAAGATGCCTTCTACCATTCCGATAGCTGAGTTTATATGTATACGAGATCATACTTGGAATGACTAGTGTTGACAATGAACCGCCCAGGGTTCGTACCATTGACGAACCGATTTGGTCCATACGAACCGGATCCTTGCCAAGCCTTTCGCCTCAAACCCCACCATTTCGACCTACAACTGCGAACAAAAATAAGTAAGCGAGTTCTTGTCCGATCCGCTCGGTTTTTAGTGCATCCTGTAGCTAACATCTCCTGCTACAAGATGCGCTACATATCAAGCCGATCGGACAAGAACTCGCTTACCAATTGTCGCCCGAAGATAGATGGTTTGCGAACCTGTTCGGACAAACCACGGAACTTCGTCCAAATCTCGGATCGAATCCGTGTCGAATCCTGGCTTGGTTCGATCCGCGACGAACCGATCCGCTGCGTTGCCAACACTAGGAATGACTGTACGAAGACCAGCTGGAATGTGGGAACTTCAATCTGAAAGCCTTTATCCTCACATACGACAATATCAGCCGTATTATTATCAATAAGGGAACCTTGACTGAGTACTAACAGGTGGAAATGCTACTCGGAGTCCTTCCAAGAGATGTGAGGGCAAAAGCAGAAATAATACTTGCACTAGATCCTAGAGCCCCCTCAATGTTCGAATACAAGAAACTCTGAAAGTATGTCCTCAACGAATGTGTGACTGCTAATGCCCTCACCATTCTGGATCGGGAAAGAGTAGATACGGCACCGGAAGTCTCTCCTTATTTAGTCCCAGCTAGAGTTCTGCACGCACAGATATCAGTAGTGGTGAACCTACCGGCAATCCCTAGCGAAGAAAGTCTGGCACCAGTGCAAGCCACAGAAGAAATTGTTATCGTTAAAGCCAAAAATACAATCGGTACAAGAATGGACAATATGATGAAGGCCTTCGAGGCTTGAATCTTCCAGATGAGCAAAGCGAATAGACCCGATTTAGAGGCTACCAGACTGTCAGGATATACACCATCCAAGCTGACCATCTACCTCTGCACACACCAATACACTTCGAACCTTCCGATGCACCCATGGTACCCTCTTATTACCGATTGGGATCCAATTACCAACAATATCTATTGCAAGAATTAGGACCCTGTATCTATTGTAATGAGATGGAACACATCCACACATTCTGTTCCGATGTACGTACCGATTAGGAACAGGATATTGTCCATTTGAATGAACGCAGAAGACTGACTTTCAGACCAAGTAGAGAACATGGTGGAGAGATATCCGGGTATTGGCCAGAAAGAAGGTTTTTGTCAATGTGACAGTACATCCAGAAAGTAGCTCAACAAGGGAAGCAAGGACGGGCAGTAGCCATCACCGCTACACCACAGCCACCTCTGCCACAGCACAATGCAAGATCTCAACTGTTTCAGTGGGCCAGTACTCAGGTGACAGCCTTTCTCTCAGGGATCACTCCACAGCTGTCGGAGATCAATGGGGATTACTCGGGTCGGTCTGCAGGTAAGAAAGGTAAGGAAGAATGTAACAGAGACGAGATCAAGGAATTGAGTGATGAGGATGAAGAACAAAAAGTGGGGCAAGGTGAAATGAGTGCCAACGAGCAGGAGGAAAGTAAAATGGAGGAGGAGAGAGATACACGTTTAGAGGAGAAAGAAAGAGAAAAACGATTGGCAATTGTATGTACACATACAGGATATGCCTTCATGGACAAGTGAAGTATGAGGATGGATGAGATGATCAGGATTGATAATAAGCGGGTAGGTATTAAGGAAGAAGTTCTGGAAGTTTCAACGAGTACTAGTAATCAGGAAAGACAAACTATTAGAAAAGAGATAGAATTCAGCAAGCAACTGGCCAAAACAGACCCCACCGAAAAAACGACTCCAAACACTCCAAAGGCTCCAGGAGCGCCAAGAAAGGAAGTACCTGCTCTGGATACTGGGAACCGCAAGGTCTTCGGCAGCAGCCAACTCAATTATACTATCCTAGTCTTTCAAGAGAAAGAAACCGGCCAATTGATCTTTCGACTACTGCCAAAAGCCAAAACGGTTTCAGTTCCCAAAGATTTACAAGTTGCAGCCAGGACTCCAGCAATACCAAAGAAGATTGGAATTGCTCACATTTCTACCTTCTCTGGCCTGAAAGGTCACATCAGATATATCGATTTCCAGTATGCCAGGGCCTCTACAACTGTTCTAGTAAAGATACATGGGTATGAGCTCATTATGCTCATCGATGGGGATTCTGAGATCTGCATGATGAGTGAAGAAATCAAGAGAGTTGAATATCGTGTGGAAATGTACCGACTGGAAGATGATGACAGCCGATATCAATTGATCTGATTTGACGAAAGTGGCAGTCTGTGCCAGTCAACATTATATAGTATCGTCATTTCTCTACCTATCATTTTAGCAACATTGGGATCTGAACAGGTTATCTTGGACTTCTCCTGGGAAATATACACTTGTAAGTGTAAGAGGAATCTAGATGATGGCAGTTCTGGAATCACCATCTCTGCTGTTGATCAGTCAGAGCAGGTAACCTTTGTTGCTATCTTTCTGGGAGTCAAAAGGGATAGATTCGCGAGCAGCTTGTGAAATATACACACATAGTTGAAGTAAAGGCAACTAGGAAGGATAGGGACCAGCACTACAAAGGGAAACGGTTAGAGTTATCTGAGAGGTGAGAGTAGAATGAGAAGAGACCAAATAGTAAAAAAGAAAAAGAGAAAAAGTCGAGTGATAGGAAGAGGGTGTCTGCAGGGAAAGTAGAAGACATATATAAGGGAAAACGGAAGAGTTCTTTTAAAGAAAGAGATACAGTAAGAAAGAACAGGGGGACTATCGAAGGTAGTGAAGAAGCTTATAGGAAGAGGTATAAACTGGGAGGATGAGTGGGAAGAACAGGAGGGACTACTAGTAGGACAGTTGGATAGGAGGATGATAGCAGAGGAGTGGTCGATGAGAGAAGAGGCTCTGTTGAAGGAAAAGAGGGTAACTGACAAAGAATTCACAACTTTTACGTGGGTTTCTAAAAATCACATCACACCGGAACTTAGTAAAATACAATCCTTTTACTCATACTTTCATTCAGGGAAGTGCAACTTAGACGACAATACCAAAGCCGCCTGGGTATATACCTGCTACAAATATGTTGCCCAGGAAGTAAAGCCTGTTTTCTTGTCGGAAGGAAGTACACCATATGCTGGACTTGACCGGAGAGCCAGAGCTATCACCCGGACCGTACCAATATCAGGCCGTTGGGATGAGTGGTTTATACTCAAGTTGTCCCGTGGAGAAAGAGGTGGAAGATTGACCCATGAAAGAGTACGAGAGCTATGGATAGGGAGTATTATATGGCCGAAGGAAAAAGAAGCCCTCCTGGATATGCTATCTAATAGAGAATATGCTCTCTCATGGCTATGGGAGGAATTGATATCGATTAGCTATAAGGTCAAGCCACCTCATCGTATCTGGCTGGAGTATGGTCACAAAGTCTGGAAGGATTGTATTTTCCACATACCCAAGAAAGTCATTCCTGTAGAAACAGAGATGATAGAAGAGAGTTTTCAGTAGGGCCTATTCGAATCCGCTTGGGGTCTCTACAGAAATGTTGTAGGGATGTATGCTCTCGTATGGATAGATATACGTAGATATGATTGCAAACGGGAATAAGTAATATAGTAAAGTAGTATGTAGGTAAGATAATCGCTAGCGTGCCAAAAGTACTTCGCAAGGTGATTATATATGAAGGGCACTTACTTGGCCTTGGCAGCCAAGTGCGCTTGGGAAGGCCAAGTGCACCTGGGAGCCAAGTGCGCTTGGGAGGGCCAAGTGCACCTGGGAGCCAAGTGTGCTTGGGAGAGCCAAGTGTACCTGAGAGCCAAGTGCACCTGGCACCGCCATTACATCATTCCCCTCTTTATCAGCAGACTCCCTGGGCTGCAACATATATATATGAAGAAAGACAAGATAAGGTGTGTACGCCTTCGTACATCTGCATAAGTCCCACGACCGATCGGTACCATCGTGGCAACCTTACTGTGGATTCGGTGCATGGGAGAATCCACCTCCAGTGGTAGGTGGTAAAACCCATGCTGACGCCATTTATACCGGGCCGAATCTATAAGAAGAGAAGAAAGAAGGAAACCCGACAGATCCTCCATAATCCTGATTCTCTGTAGCTCCGCCCTCGTCGATTATGGCTGTGGCTTAGTTGGATTCTCCCGATGGAACTCGTCGACTAGTTCCTGAACATTCTCGAGGTTCTCTGCCAGCTCCCAGTTCGTGGGTAGGTAGTTGTAACCGGCTTACTGAACGAGATAGTGGAGCTTTAGGTAGTGCCACTTGGAATCGTGAATCCGATCGACCTCCCACTCATCCGTATCGTCGACAATCGTCGGTTGTGGTTCCGAAGACGGCTGCCCGATGGCAGGCAGTGAGTACTTATCAAGCAGGGAGATGTGAAACAGCTTGTGAATACGTATCATCTTTGGCAAGTCTAATTTGTAAGCATTCTTGTTGATTGCTTTACTCACTGTGTACGGTCCCACGTGCTTGTAATCTAACTTCTTTGACGCCCTTGCCATCTTGATGTTCCGATTCGAGAGCCATACCTCATCTCCGACCTCCAACGTCATTTTCTTGCCGCCAGCATACTTCGTCTGGTGTGCTTGGGCTTCCGGTAAGTTCTCCCGGAGGGTATGGTGCGTCTCTTCCAGCCCGGCTGTCAAGGTATCTGCTTCGGCTTCCGACTTCAAGCGGGCTAAGTCCTTGGGTGCCTTGAACTGCCTCGTCAGGTGGTAGTTGTAGTTGGCCCAAAAGGCTGTCATCCTTGTCGAAGCATGCACTGTGTTGTTGTAGGCGAATTCCACCAATGGTAAGAGCTCCACCCAGTTATCCTGCTCATAGTTGCAGAAAGCCTGGAGATACTGCTCCATCATCTGATTTTGCCGTTCTGTCAGGCCGTCCATCTGCAGATGAAAGGTAGTCGACAGTCAGTGATCCATACTGATATGACTGCAGACCCTCGCCCAGAATCGACTGGTGAATTGGGTACTCCGATGGGTGATGATGTTGTCGGGGACACCACGTTTGCAGATTACATACTCGAAGAAGAGCCTGGCCAGCTCTGGTGAGTCGACATCATTTCTGCAGGGCAGGTAGATCGCCACCTTGGTCAGTCGATCGACGATGACTAGGATCCCCATATATACGGACGCGGTTGATTCTGGCAGATCTGTGACGAAGTCCATGGTGACGCCTTTTCAGGGTCGTGATGGTGGTGGCCATGGCATGTTGATTCCGTAGCGGGCATGCTGAGGGGCCTTTATTCGGTGACATACTTTGCTGCCGCTGACGAACTTCCTTATGTACGCATCCATTGCGGGCCAGAAGAAATCCCTAGAGACTAACTCAGCAGTTTTAAGAGCTCCAAAGTGACCGGACTTGGGGTTGTCATGGAAGAGACTTATCACTTGGCCGCGGAGAACATCGTTTGCAGGGACATATATCCTCCCCTTGTAGGTCAGAGCTCTAGCGACGACACTCCATTGGTTGACGTCTTTGGCTTTGGCTTTGGCTTTGGCTTTGGCTTTGACTATGGCTATGGCTGTGGCTATGACTGTGTCCATTGAGTTATCGACTAGCTTACCCGAGATGTCGAGTGCCAATGGATCAATTGCCTGAGCCTTCTTTATTGCCGGTAGGAGGTCATCGTAGGGTTCGACTGCCAACGTCGCCAAAAGCTGTCCAACAGGCTTCTTGTAGCCGATCTCATAATGGAGCCGTCTCGATAGGCTGTCGGCGGGGTTTTTCGTGCCTTTCAGGTGCTCGATTGTAAAGTCGTATGCCGAGAGAATTTCCGACCACCTAGCTTGTCGCCGTAAGAGCACTTTGGAAGTTTGGAAATACTCAAGGTTCTTGTGGTCACACCGCACCAGAACTTTGTGATGGGTGCCCTCCAGATAGTGCCGCCATTGCTTGAAGGTCTCGATGATGGCGAGGAGTTCCCGATCGTACGTGTCGTTGTTCTGCTCAGCCGGAGAGCATTTCCGAGAGTAGAAATTGACTGGCCGAAGGGTTCCGAAGCCATCATACAGGTTCAGGATGCCTGCAATTGCGAAGTCACTCGTGTCCGTCTGAAGGATGATCGGCTTGGCTGGATCGAAATGCTGCAACATCGGTGCTGCGGTGAAGACCTTTTTGAGTTTCCAGAAGGCCAGCTCTACTTCTCTTGTCCACTCCCACTTGGTCATTGAGTTTTTGGTTGACTTCGAATGACCTCCAGTGTTTGTTTTCTGGGTTTCCTGGGCTCGCTTGACTTTAGTAATTCAGTAAGAGGAAGTGTCACCTTTGCGTATTTCCTGATGAATTTCCAGTAGAAGTTCGTGAATCCAAGCAGCACTTGCACATCATCGACTGACTTAGGGGTCGGTCAATCCTCAATTGTTGATATTCGGTCCGATTCCATGCCGACGCCTTCGGGACTGATTATGAAGCCGAGATAGTCGATCTTCATGACTCCAAATTGGCACTTTTCCGCCTTGCAATTGAGGCCGAACTCCTGCAGTCATTGTAGTACCTTCTGCACGTGATCTTCGTGCTCCTTCTCATCGGTGGAGTAGATCAGGATGTCATCGAGGTAACACATGGCAAAGTTGTCGATGTAAGACCATACGCAATCGTCGATATAAGACTGAAAAGTAGCCGATACGTTTGTCAGCCCGAATGGTATGACCTTGTACTGGAACTGACTGTATCGGGTTCGGAATGCCGTCTTGTACTTGTCGCCCTCCTTAATGCGAATAAGGTGACAGGCTCCATGGAGGTCGAGTTTTGTAAATACCCTGGCGCCTCCCACATGGTGAAACATATCTGAAATCAAAGGAAGATGATACCGGTTCTTAACCGTCGCCTTATTGAGCGCACGGTAGTCCACACAAAGTCTTAACCCTCCATCTTTCTTCTTCGCAAAAAGTATCGGTGCTGCCGCCGGTGATGATGACCGCTGGATGAAACCATTGGCCAGGTTTGTCTCGATGTAGACCTTTAGAGTTCTCAACTCGACCTCCGATAGGTTATAGACATATCCATATGAGAACTTAAAACTGGGCTCCACATCAATCGCCTGGTCAATTGACCGGTGTGGTGGCAGCGTTTCTGCCTTCACCTTACTAAAGACCTCCACAAACTCCCGATACTTGGCGGAGATATAGCCGCCGTCATCTGTAGGCACCATCTCAGATGTGGCTCCATCTATACTCATTAGTACTAAGTTCTTATATGAGGATGGAGCGGAAATGGCGCGGAAACCAGGAGCCACAGGTCTAACGGCCATCCACGATGGAACCAAGGCACCGCAGCCGGTATACTCCCTTCTTGACTCGGCGAGCCGGTAGCAGTCATTCAAGCCCCGTATTGTTGGTAACACTTCTGCCGTAACTACCGCTGCTGCTCCCTGCTTACCTGTCCAGCACCTGGGGCCAAGCTCACCTCCTTTGGCGATGCCTGTCTCGGTCACTCCCAGCAGTCCTGTACAATCCTTCACTCTTAGAAGGAATGTGCCGACGATCTCTTCTCTGGCCAATAGATCGTCGAAGGCAGTAGCTCCAAGTATTTGAATATCCGGAGTACAGCCACCTTCGGAACACGTCTCCTTCATAGCCATAGATCCTGGTGCATTCCCGAGACATTCTGATTGGTCTGCCCAGTCTACTGCCACCACTTCCGCTCCCCCTGGGATTCGCTGAGCCAAAAGTCGACCACGTTGCCAATCGACGTCAGGATTCCTGAACTGGAACCAAGGCAACTCCAAAACTAAGTCGTGAGCCCGCATGGACACAACTAGCAAATCCGAATCCTGAACCGGTGATAAGCACTCCATATATTGAACCGTGATCGCCATTTCTCGACTCTCCCTCGCATGAGCCATCACCTGGCCGTTAAGGTCCAGAGTCGTGACGAAAGCCGGTTCGTCCGGTAAACCAAGTCGTTTGATTAATCTCGGTGATATGAAGATACTCATCGCATCGCAATCGATGAGTGCTCGCACGAATTGCATCTCCCCCTTCTCATCTCTTATAAGAACCTCATGGACAATATGCGACGTGTCCGGTCTAGCCGTGCCGCATAAGTACTGACTTGACATGAGAGCAGCTTTTGGGCTCTCTAACACCATCCTTGGCTTCAAGACGATCCGAGGTAGTTGTGTGCTATCCATCGCCACCATCAATGCCTGCATTGCCACCGTTTCCAAACCCAATTCCACCTCGTCAAACCTCTCCCGCCGAACTAGATGCTGCGGGAGGCTTATCAGTTTTTTGCCTGCTGGCTATCGAACGACTTCTGTCGTTTGACTTGTTGCCCTCCATTGCCACTCGCAGCTAGTTTCTGGTCTTGAGGTGGGTTAACTCGAGAGTAATTGGAACAGAAACTTACCTTGTGGTTCGGCGATCCACAGTGTAAGTATTTGCCACTGGATCGTCGGCTTTCAAAAATCTCCGTCGAAACCCACATTGCTGGCGGTAAGCCTGACGATTGTCCTCTGCCTGTTTTGCCGTGTTTGTTCGATCCAGGCTGGCCAGATTTGTCACCGATACCAGTGGTGCTTCCCAGCTCGGAGATGGATTGTCGGTAGCCCGGCTTGCCGCTCTTGTGGAACGTGTCTGTCGGCTGCTTTTGCTTCTGAGGCTGTCTCCCGCTCATCCTTCCTGGTCTGGGCTGGAATTCCGCGGCTGCTGCTCGGCCGAAGAGCTCATCGATGCCTCCGAACCTCCCGTTTGTCGTCAAGGGTTTAACCCGTGATCGTAATCCTGACTTAATCCCCATCCAGGCCATTTCGTATAACCTCTTAGGGTCTTGTTCTTCGTCCTATTCGGCTTCTCGGCACAAGGTACAGAGCCGGTTGGCCCATATCCATACTGGTTCCTCCTGGTCATGGAATCCCTGGTCGAACTCTCAGTAGGCCCGTATGGCTGGGTTTAGCACGCGATCGGGGTCGTCCTATGTCTTTTTGAGTTGCTCCACGAAGAGGTTGACTTCGTTCATAGCAGGGTGGTTCGAATTCCATAAGTTTTGGCCCCAAGTAACTGAGTCCTCCATCTTTGTTTTCCGTTGCAAAGGATCCTTATAGCCGCTCCAACTGCCGAGTAGGTTCAAGGTGTACTTGACTTGATCTGGTGCGCCGTTTGGGAAATGGTGTTGGTGTGAGTCGAAGTTCCCACAGAGGACACTGAGAAAGTTATTCAATTCGGGAGTGCCCCTGCAGTATCGCTCAGGGTCGGCCATCTTAAAGATTCTGGACTTACCGCGTACCTGCTCAGCAACTCGCTCTCTAGCAGCCTCTCATTTCCGAGCTGCTTCTCTCTTCCGGACCCATTCCGCTCGTTCGGCTGCTCTGGCGTCACGCTCGGCCTGTCATTCGGCTCGCATTTCAGCTTGTTGCTTGAAAAGGAGCTTCAGTATCAATCGATTCTGGGTGGCCATGTCACGGTGATCATCTTCGGTAATCATTGATGAGAAGTTGATGTCGTCGTCATCGTCGTCTCTGATGCATGTATTTTCCGGCTCGGGATTGAGATCACCGTCATCGGAATTCGGATTTTCATCATTGGCATCGAGATTATCATCGATCGCTCTAATTGACTTCTTTGGAGGTATTGGTGTGCAATTGAGTGTAATAGACTGATCGTCTATTTTCTGATGTACATGGCGCGACGCGTCCAAAAAATAACGAGATCACGAAGTCCTGTGAGCGAAATATATCTGGTGACTGAAAGGCGATTATAGTGTAAGGACGTACACCCTCGTATGGATAGATATATATAGATACCATTGCAAATGGGAATAAGTAATATAGTAAAGTAGTATGTAGGTAAGATAATCGCTAGCGTGCCAAAAGCACTTTGCAAGATTATTATATATGAAGGGTGCTTAACTGGCCTCGGCAGCCAAGTGTACTTGGGAAGACCAAGTGTACCTGAGAGCCAAGTACGCTTGGGAGGACCAAGAACACCTGGGAGCCAAGTGCGCTTGGGAGGGACAAGTGCACCTGGGAGCCAAGTACGCTTGGGAGAGCTAAGTACACCAGGGAGCCAAGTGCACCTAGCACCGCCATTACAAATGTTCACCTCTTAGTACCAAAGAAGATTGGGAGGTATCTCTTCGTTATCTCTACTGTTAAGATGAATCGGCATACGCTGGAAAATACTGAGATACCACCTAATATCAAAGAGTTTTCTGAAGCCTTCACCGGACTGTCCATTTCTTCACTGATTGACTTCCACTCCGAGTACTAACAAAAAGTTTTGCACAAGTATAGCTGGAACTATATGGTTATTCAGACTACTAAAGGTATGTATCAGCCGACCACACTGGTACAGAGAGCAATCAATTCGGTATCGGCATTTGTCCGAGTATCTCGGAACGTACTAAATGCCTACCTGGAGTCAATCACGGAAATATACATTGACTATGTTGGAGTGAAAGATCTGAAGAGTCGAAATGGGGACAAAGAGGTAGATGGGCTGCCTGGAATTCGAAGGTTTGTACTGCAACATCTTCCAAATCTGGACAAGGTACTTGCCAATGTGGAGAGAGCTGGAGTCACCACCTCCGGAGAGATATCTGACTGGTGCTGTAACGGACCAAGAATAGTCAGGTTTGTCTGTGGAGAGGTGGAAAAGTAGTCACAAGCATCAAAGGTCGAAAAGGTGTGGAATTGACCCTGGTGAGACAACTGTATCGAGTACAAGGTATTTTAGGTCCTTTGCACATACTATCGAATATGGATCCCTCAGTATGCAATGGTCGCAAGCCTCCTATTCTGAATGTTTCCAAAGGACGTCGAGTTTCAATGGCAGACTGAAGGAAAGAAAGTCATGGTAATCTTGAAGGAAGCCCTCTGCAATGTTCCTGCACTGAACATATTAGACATTAGTGATGGCACCGAGCAAATAGTCCTGGGGGTTGATGTCAGCTTAGAAGTAGTGTTGGCAATAAAGAGGACTAGTCCGAGTCGGATCAAACCGAAGTTAGGTTCGAGGAGGGTTCGATCCGAATGAACCCTAGCCACCAATGGTTCGAACTGATCGGTCACGAATCAAACCATGCTCCTTGGCGGTTTGTAAGCAGTTCGTGAGGGATCCGAGGTGAGGTTCAAACGGCCAATATTGGTCTCGTTCAAGCTCATATGAGCTGGTATGTACTTCTATCGGTGTTGCTGTTTACTTCGTGTCACTGATTCTGTGAAAGCCGCAATGCGACCGGTTTCATACAGGCTCACACAAGCTTTCTCATGCTCATACGGCTGCGATGCGATCGGTTACATCATACAAGCTCATACCAGCTTTCTCATGCTCATTCAAGGGTCTATGGGCTTTATCGTCGCCATAACTCGTAGTAGTCAATTGATTGATTCACAAATTTATTGTTAACTATATACAAAAACATAAGGTAGATCTTGAATGCACTTGGAACAGCACTTGGACGCGATCGGGCCGGGCTGGCTCTCGGCTAGCTGGAGATGATCGAGCTGGGCTGGCTCTCGACTGGCTGGAGATGATCGAGCTGGGCTGGCTGGAGACGGTCGTGCTGGGCTGGCTCTCGGCTGACTGGAGACGGTCAAGCTGGGCTGGCTCTCGACTGGCTGGAGAT
>MU122096.1:230175-242621 GCA_014904905.1 Wilcoxina mikolae CBS 423.85
TGGCTGGAGACGGTCGAGCTGGGCTGGAGATGGTCGAGCTGGTCTGGAGACGGTCGAGCTGGGCTACCTGGAGACTGGCTGAACGCGATCGAGCTGGGGCTGACTGGAGACGGTCGAGCTGGGCTGGCTCACAACTGACTTGACGCGATCGGGCCGGGGCTGGCTGGAGATGGTCGAGCTGGGCTGGAGACGGTAAAGCTGGGCTGGCTCTCGACTGGCTGAACACGATCGAGCTGTGGCTGGCTGGAGACAGTCGAGCAGGGCTGGCTGGAGACTGGCTTGACGTGATCGAGCTGGGGTGGACTGGAGACGGTCGAGCTGGACTGGCTCTCGACTGGATGGACGCGATCGAGCTCAGGCTGAGCTGCCTGTACGAGTAAGTTAAAACTCATACCCGGAAGTAAAAGCTTCTATGAGATACTTAGCACGTAAGGTTCGCAAACCGGTTCGCACGAACCCACAAATTTGACAAAAGTTCGTGGCAAACCTCGAACCAGCTTGGTTCGATTCGAACTGGAATTGACAAACCCTAACCCTGATCCGATTCGTGTGAATCAAATCGGTTCATCAATTTCCTCGAACTAGAGCGGTTCGTTGCGAACACTACTTAGAAGGGTGGAGGGTGATTGTACAGCAGGAAGATGAAACTCAGGATCGGCACCCATGTCGCTATGCAAGGGGTCTTTGAAACAAACCTCAGAAACGATATGATGTGGAGAAACGTGAGTGCTGTGGATTGATAAAGGCATTCAAAACGTTTCACAACTATGTATATGTGGTCAGATACCTTGTAGAAACAGATGCTAGCTCATTCGTGCATCAACTAAATTTATCACCAAATGATCTGTCAGTAATACTAGTTACCTGCTGGATCATGTGGAAATGGCTATTTAATTTGGACGTAAAATATGTTCCAGAGAGGATGAATGGATATTCTGATGATATGTCACTGAGACCGCAAGGGGAAGAGGAGCCAGAGACCAAAGATGAGGATCATCCTGTAATACTGAGAGCATAACCTCAGGTTCACTAATACAAGTAGTATCCTTACTGGTTTCAGAATGTGCTTGCGATGGAAGTTACGAAGATTCGTTTAGGTTGTGAATGTCACTAAAAATATTGAAGATCAAGATGGTTGGCTTTCAATTACGTATATTGTTAAGGCATGTTCTTTTCGTCAAGCAGTTTGCCCTTCTATATTAAGAAATTCCAGAGGTCATTATACCTCTTTCCTCTCGTTGTAATAATTACTTCTATCAACACTTTTCTCCTGAGCTTCTCTACCTAACCATACTTCACACCATACCCTTTCCTTTCCTTCACCGCTCTGTTGGACCTTCCATATCTGTTTGCTGTGATCTCCTACTCCGACAAATGGAGTCCCTACTGACATCTGTCTATTGGTCCTCAGTGGTCCAGACCTATCGTATCCTTCCGATCTCTTAGCTTCCGGGCGAATGGTATCCTTTCGACTGTGAAGGACATCAAGGCTTTGTCAGCTTCCATGCAAAATGTGGTACTTTTGTATTTACAGCTTTTCAGCTGTATTCACATTATCAGTGGTATGAGCTGGCAGAATATCGATCTACTAACCATCCTTTGTTCCTTATCAGTGCTGTGGTTGACAGCATAACAGCTAATCTAATTTTGTTGGTTGTAATAACCAAATTAAGTGATATCTTGTGGATATTCGATGATGTACAGGGATGACACTTGTATCATCCTGATCCAGCAATCATCAAGTGATCATTGGTGACCCCGCTTCGAGCGTACCTAGTGGTATGTAACATGTGAGGTATAACAGATCTAGAGGAAACAATTGAACCAAGTGTACAGGGAATACAGGTGGAATGAGTGCTACAAAGAAAGAGGAAGGAGAAAGCATACAAACTATTTATTGGGTTAAGACTGGTGGATAAATATAAAGGGAGATGGAAGGAGATAGACTAATTTCTGGGAACCTGAAGTGACCTGAAGGAAAGACTCCAAAGAAAATGCAACAATTTCGGCGGGAAGCCACGAAATACCTCACTTCAGATAGGGTACTCTACCGGTGGTGGAAGATCAATGAACTACTCACACAGGTATTGGTGAGTACAGATCAGAAAAGGAAACCAATGGAAGCTACACACGAACTCAGCAGGTACCGTGGAAAGGAAGGAATATTACAAGAGGCAGTCGATCAGTACTGGTGGCCAGAAATATTCATTGACATCAAAGACTGAGTTGAAATGAGGGAGCAGTGTGAGAAGAGAGTTTCACTATAGTATGATGAACTCCTGAAAAGCCAAACTGTTAGTTACCTATGGTAGCGAGTGGGGATAGATATTTCGTACATGTCCAAAATGGAGGAGCGGTATCACCTGCTGGTGATAGCCAGAAAATATCTCAGCGGATGGGCAGAGACACACCCACTCAAATAGGATATATCTGAGAGGGTGGCAGACTTCTTTTACAAGGAGATAATATATCAGTTCGGAACCTCCGAAAATATGGTAGTGGACAGAGTAGCAGAAAACAAGAAATAAACCCACCTGCTCCTCAAAGGTTATAATATCTGGACGATCACTATAACTCCGTACAATACTGCCGGTAATGGAGTAATCGAATTAGGATACAAACTGATTGCCAATGTACTATCCAGACTCATAGCCTGTTCCGACGAACTGAAAGTGATGTGAATTGACCACCTATCAACAGTCCTTTGGGCTGACAGGATTACCATCAGATATACGACCAGATATTCTTCCGCTATATGTCAGGCCAAGATGCGGTACTTCCATTTGAGCTGTAGAACGTAACATGCAATACCGCCAACTGGACCCAAGGAATCTAGAATACAGCATCACTGCTAACAGCTAGAGCAAGACAGCTTGAACGATGGTGAGAAGATATCTATGCTACCATATACAAACTAAAGGAGTTGAGACATGCCAACAAACGTTACTTCAACTAAGCACCCAATCTCTGAGCTGATGACCTCCAAATTTGCGACTTTGCTGTTGTGCACAAAACTAAGATAGAGCAGTCTCATGGCACCAAACTGGATGTGAGGTGGTGAGTACCATACTGTATCACAGAAATTGCCCAGAGCTTGGGGACTTATCGACTGTCAGAGCTAGATGGAGTAGAGCTTACGGCCTGGATGAATCGTAGCCAACTCAAGAAGTTCTTCACTCGCAACTAAGGCATAGACGGTACTCGAGAAAGTAGTACATCTAACATCTAACAAGAAGAGTTATCAGAGTAATTTGGGGAATGCACAGTAGAGGCAGTAACAGGCCACAAATATATCGAAGGAAGATGAATGTATTTGATACAGTGGAAAGACTGGGAGAAACAATTGAGGGTACGGGTGGAGGATATAGTGATCATAAGGAGTTAGTAGATAAAAGGAACACCACATATCCGGTGCTGGCAGACCACCCGTCCAAACAATGATGCAAAAGATGAAGGAGGAAACCAAGGGGGGACGGAGAGATATCCATTGCATGGACCATAACGATAAGAGTAGAAGATATCAAAACCACACAATTGCGTGGATTTGCGAGATAGAGGGGGAGGAACCATTCCTATTGGTGAGTTACCCCCACATTACACTAACAATCCTTACCATTCTCCCGTAACCCTCTAGTAACCTCGAAAAAGAGAAGCAATGAGTATCGCAGCAATGGGTAGAATATTCACCACTGACAACAGAAACGATGAGCAAGGTATAGTCAATCACCGAGTACAATCACAGAAAAACGAGGGGAAGAAGCAAAGAAGTTGTGAAGAGATACAAGAAGAGTACACTAGAGAAATCGGGAACCTCATAGAAATTGGATAAAGAAGGAAAACCGCTCAACTTGAAGATACTCCTCTAGGTTTATAATGAGCTTTCCACTCCCACATTCGTAAGGAAAGACAGCCACCATACTGTACCGTTCAACTCTTTTTGCACACCGACCACTTCACCCAATATTACCATCTCAACCATAACCGAGGACCTATGACTGACATAACGTTTACATCCATCAATGAAATTGCAGCAGCACTCAGCATTGCCATGGATTTCGAAGCGCCATTAACGACCACCACTGCCACTACGAACTTCGATCCCACATCCACCACAGCTACCACCACTGCAACCACCACCACTGCTGTTACTATGTATACCTCCTCCTTGGATATCTCTACTATTGCTAGTGATCCTTCTCCAGTATCCCTTTTATCGGAGATACTATCACAACTGAGGAGGAATATTCTCTCCAATAGACCTGTCGGATCGTTACAAGAAGTCGTGAAGATAGCTACTCTGGAGTCTCCCCCCTAAGGCCAAACTCATTTCATGCTTGAGATCTATGACTTCTTTGGCAACATCATCGATGCTTCCAATGTCCAGGTCGCATTGCTATTGAACTTCGCAGAGAGACACCTAGACTGCAAGAAGTTGAAATACATATGGTACAACAACTTTCTAAAGGGTCTAAATAGCTCTGGCAGGGTAAGAGAGATGATCAAGCAGCACTACTCTGCGCAGCAGAGGAAGATATGAGAAACAAAGAAGCTGGAAGACCTCTGAGAGCACAATCCCGAACTGCAGAAAATCCTAAGTGACTCCAGGGGAAGTGAGAAGTTGCTGTGATTAACTGCGATTGCCAGCCAAACATCCAGAAACTCCAAATTAGCGAAGAGATATCTTAATCATGTATATGTCGACCGTCTCACCTAGTTAAACTGGAAGTCGAAAGCCAACAAGTGGTATACTTCCGCAGACTTTCAGGAAGATAAAAGGTTGTTGGATAATGGCTGCCCTCAGCTGGAAGGAATCGACGATGAAGTTATTGGCCTCAAATGATACCGGGTGTTAGTAATGCCACTTAATTATTATTCTGGTATAGATAACCACAATCACGCCAATCAACTTCATATCATCTCACTATCAGTACTGCCTGCTGATAATGGGATACCTGTACGACCTCCATCCTCCGATAAGAGCAAGATAATTACACCACCAATTATGCCAACCAAGGAAATGGGAATGAAAAAGGATAAGGATGGGAGTAACAGTAGAGAGCTCCGGATAGATCTGGCCGATGATGGGTCTAGGGATGAAGCCAGTGCTCCCACCAAAGAAGAGGCCAGTATGACTCCAGAAAAGTCTTTCGATCCCAAACAGAAGGGTACCCAAAAGTCTGTCTGGCCTTCCACTCCCAGCAGCGAAAGTAGCAGTTCCGATGACGATATTGACAATGAAGAATACATGAGCTTCTTTCTAGAATGGCTCGGCCTCAATTCAGACTGCAAGACAATGTTGAACGACAAAATAAGGATGTTGGCATACCACTAGAGATAGATGGGAAATAAAGTCGTATCTATCTTCCAACAGGCAGTAAACGAAGACCTTGAGTTGTTTATAAAAACTCAGATGTAAGTCACCGTGGCCATCTACAGGATGTATGAGGTGATAGTTCGATTCGATACTCAACTTGGCAATATCTTATACTTCACAAGAGGTATTGGAAAAAGGAAGGCAGATACAGAGGGTAGCAGGAACAAGCGAGTGTGCAAGGAGTCAGAGTCTGTATGGTTTCTCTTTGGGTTTATGGATTTTCTTTGGGTTTATGGATTTTCTTTGGGTTTATAGGTTTCCTTTGGGATAATAGTTTACCTTTGTATTTATGGATTTTTTTTAGGTTTGTATTATTCGTATATTTTTTCAAGTTTTGTATAAGGTCATATGGAATGAAAGAGGAGAAGTGTACCTCGCACAAAGAGCCAGAGAGGAGTTGTGGTGGGAAAATCCTTTTTCACAACTACTGCTACTCAGTTTGGTAGGGGTGGGGGTACGGAGATACAGGGATAATGGCGATGGACTACACGATATAAAGTATATATTTGGGAGACCCAAGAGTTGATAGACATGATCTTTCGAGACAACAAAATACACACTCTGTTTTTTCCAGCTCTTGGCCTCGCTTATCCTTTCGGGATTTCATAGATCCACACATTTTGTGTGGTTCCTTACAGCTGAGTATCCCATCATATCCTCTCAGCCTCTTCCTATACTCTTCAAACCAGAATCACTCTTTCTTACGAATTCTCTGTGTATGCCACAAGAGAGACAGAGGAGGATAGATGATAGGCCCTCTGCCTTCCAGCTCTACCATTTCACTATACCGTGCTATACCCTCTCGTTTATTCACTACTCATATGGTAACATATCTCCAAAACTCATCAGTCCGATTATATCTCTGATTCTTTTTCCGAATACAAACAGATACATATACAAACTGTACAGAATATATTTCTTCTTGATCTCCCAGTCCTAGATTTACGAAATCTTTGATATTGGTGGAGTGGCTTCAGCAAATCATTGATATTCACTCCATTTCAAATATTTTTCCAAACCAACTTAATGAATATCAAGAATATTGTAATTGCAAGACTTGAAGGTGAAAGAGTGATCCATCCTATACAGTTTATATATAATTCACTTTGTACTCAGATAAAAATCTATATACCGTTCTGAACAGACTATTTGGTATTTATGTCAGAGTGATATAGTGTACAAAAGACAAATATATTTTCCCAATTATATTTCTTCCTGTAGTCTTCTGAAGTAAATTCCAAATAATATATAAAACATTCAAAATATTCTTCATAGGTTAAAACATTGATTAGAAAAACAAAACTATTTTCAGAAAAAAGAATCTACATATTGCTAACATATTGATATTGGAACTATAAAGTTCTAGCTGCGAAAAGAATAGAAATACCTAGGTATTGTGATTACAACAATTATTCTACTATGATTGTAAGTAGACAAAGATTAAGAGAAAAATCTATAAATAGGAATAAGATAATGAAGTTTCTTAATATGGAAAGATAACATTTACCAGAAATATTAATAATTGAAAACATTGGAATAGTCTGATATTCATACTGCTCTCAGGACTTACTTGCGATGGAAGTTACAAAGTTTCGCTCAGGATGTGAAAGTCACTAAAGTTAAAGATTCAAGAGAAAGATGTTTGGCTTTTCAATGTGTATATTGTAAAGGCTTGTTCTCCTCATCAAGAAGCTTGCCCTTCTACCCTCAGATATTCTAGAGGTCTTTATACCTCTTTCCTTTCGCTCTAACAATTACTTGTATCTACACTTTTCTCATGAGCTTCTCTACCTAATCCTAGTTTCGCACCAATGTCCTCTTTTCACAATCTACCTACCACATCTCTGCAGGATCTTCCATACCTGTTTTGCTAAGGTCTCCTATCTGGACGATTAGAATCTATACTGACATATACCTTTTGGACTTCAGTGGTCCAAATATATCATATTGTTTCGATATCTTAGCTTCTAGGTGAATGGTATCCTTTCCATCGTGAGGGACATATTTTTAAGCAGTCTGCATATGGGTGGTCATCAACAGCCTTATCAGCTATGATGAAAACTCAGATGCTTTCGTATCTACAGCCTCTAGGCTGTCTTCATAGTATCGGAGGTATTAGCTGATAGTGAATCAATCTAGTATCCATCCTTCTCTTCGTATCAGTAGTATGGTTGACTGCATATCAACTCATCTGATGTCATTGGTTGTCATAGCTGAATCGAGGGATATCTTGTAAATATTCAATGATGTTCAGGAATGGTACTTGTACTATCCTGACCTAGCAATCTTCCAGTAATTATATGTAACCCTACTTCGAGGGTACCTGATGATGTGTAATCCTGTTTATTCTCATCATAATTCTTCCACTTAGTCAAATAATACTCAACATTATCAACTAATGGAACTGTTTAATATCTTCAACCTTGTACTCAGTCTCTTCAAGTGAAATGTCATTCTCAGACTCATCAGAATCCTTATCAGTTCTATAATAGTGTATGAACAGATTGGTTTGAAAAACTGAATAGATGATTAATTTCATCCGGTGGTTCAGTTTACAGTCTTCAGTCATTCTTTCAAAGTTGTGATGTTATGTCGTCCTTTCCATATGGTCTGTATCTTTTGTACTTTACCCTTTTTATAGCTCTGTCTGTGGTACATAACTCTTTTTCAACTTCAAACTTCTTGGTCAGATCATGTTACTTCTATTATATCGTATCTTTCTTGTATTGTGCAAAAGAAGAATCTCATGTAGAATACTGTTATTGATTTCCATCTTGATAATGTACTTGACAACAGCTGATATATAGGTCTTTTTTTAATCCCTAGTAATATGTCTTACCTGGTGACCATAAAAGACTTCAAAATAATTTCTTTCTATACTGCCATATCACAGTGCCAAGATTGAAAGATTGAAAGATTTGCAATCAAATTTGTACCTAGTTAGTTTGTATTTGATTTGTGAAGATACGATGCATCTGTTTGATTGTTCTGTTTGTACTTTGATCTTGTCTATTTGTCTGCAGTTGAAAATACAATGTAGCGAATCAGCTCGACACCAAGCTCCTTCTTAGGATATCTCCAGAATTGTGCTGTGAATCGTGTGTCCCAGATGGAGACAATACCTTTTGGAAATTCATATCAACTGTAGTAGTTCTTGAGTAGGATATCAACAATGTCATTGTTTAACAACTTCTCAGATAGGGCAGAAACAATTAGTAAATATAAAATGTAGTCAATAAGAACAATGATATTGTTCAAACCATCTGCCATTTGAATGATCCAATAAGGTTGAAGGCAACCCATTGTCAGGAGCCATGAAGTAGTTTGAGAATGTATATCCTGCTGGGGATTGTGGTAGTGGGTTGTGTATTGTACTCAGAGATATCACAAGTCATATATTAATCATCTACATTGCGATACAACTCTGGCCGAAATAGATTGTTTTGGATGTTCATGTATTACTTGTCGGTATCAAGTTTGACTGGAATGTAGTGAGCCATACTAATAATTGTCATTCGAAGGGATAAATGTGAATCATAGTGATCAAATATTGCCTTAGAGATATATACTCGGTGTGTTGGAAAAATTGTTCCCACTACTAAACCCACGAAAAGAGTAGATTTGCTGGTAGATTAGGGTTGTTGAGGCTCTGTATCACTCGAAAACCAGGGGTTCAGACTTTATATGGACACATGTGATATGCATCCAAAAATCATCTCATTTCTTTTCTTCTCCTCTCTTTTTGTTTCTTTAATAAGATCCAATCAAGGATCATCTTGCTGGGACTACTCTCTCCAAATACTCCTCTGAACGAAGCCGCTCTTTTGCAACCTCCTATTGGTGCCGTGTGAGAATCTGTTACATGGAATTTCTCCCACCTCAGGGTGATCTTTCAGTACATTCTAGAAGGAATAAATAATCAGATGGGTGTTGAAAAAATGGTGAATTTGTTCCATCCTTGAACATGGTATCGTCCTTGAACATCTGAAAATATACCGTGCTAATAACTGTATTCTTGATCACATTCCTAATGATGTTTGGCAGCTCGATCCAAAGGGTTATTTTGCTGTCCTCAGATATAGAAATTGCACCCAACATGACAATATTCTGGTTGTATTCTAGGAGATAGTAAAGATCCATTTCTTTACTAATACGATCTTTCGCTTCTGCTCATTTCAAGAGTTCAAGATTCGGTAGGTACTGGTGATATAGTCGGTGATTTTTGAATTCTGTCCAATTAAGTCTTCTTCTCATTTGGCCTGTCCTGGAGTAACTGCAGCAGTGGTATGTACTCGACCTGCATCACTATGAACTTCCAAATCCATAGAATTAATTGTTATGTCGTTCACTAGGTAGTAAATATTGTTTAATCATTAGATATTGTGTTTCTCATGTTTGGAATTAGTTTCCAATGTATATACATCATTGGTTTTGGTATAGAGAGAGGAGGAGGTATAGGAGGAGAAGGTGTAGGAGGAGGAATCCAGTGTTATTAGGTACTGAGTATATATGCTAATATTACTCATGCTGCTGAGAAAGGATAATGTGGATGAACCTGAGAATGATGATAATGGTATGGCATGTATTTCTTGTAATTCTTCCGATTTCTTGTAGTTATAATTAGTGTTTACAACGAACCGCCCGGGATCCGTACCATTGATGAACCGGTTTGGTTCGAGCGAACCCGGATCCTTGCCAAGCCTTTTGCCTCAAACCACACCATTTCGACCTACAACTGCGAACAAAAATAAGTACGCGAGTTCTTGTCCGATCCGCTCGATTTGTAGTGCATCTTGTAGCTAACTTCTCCCGCTACAAGATGCGCTACAATTCGACCCGATCGGACCAGAACTCGCTTACAGATTATCGTTCGAAGATATATGGTTCGCGAACCGGTTTGTGACAAACCTCGGAACTTCGTCCAAACCTCGGATTGGATCCTTGTCGAACCCCGCCTTGGTTCGATCCGTGACAAACCGATCCGGTTCGTTGCCAACACTAGTTATAATTCGCCCATTCCTTTTCATCTTCATCAAATGATATATAGTATCATAATTATCCTTGCTCTGTTTCCAGATCTGATTCTATTGCCTGCAGTTCTGATAGAATCAGAGAGATGGACTGAGATTCCTCTGGAGAATGTATAGAGGTGTGATTTGAGATTGTGGTATCCTGGAGCTCTTTGTGAAGGATGTACTTGATATTTCCAAGTTCGACATGGACTTTGAAGTGGTCCAACATGTATTCAAATATTGTATACCAGAATAAATGATTGTAATGGAAATCATCATTGGGATTGTACTAATCATTATCTATTGATCGTCAAATTGTTTGAAATAAATACATGGATATTTGTATGCTGACCATGTTATGATTATAGACATTATATTCTGATAAGAATATCTATTGTAGGATGTGTAGAATGTTCAGTGAATGGTGATATCCCATACCTATCTGCAGTTATTACATTTGCTGTTGCTGTTGGAAGGTTGTATCGCTTTATGAATGGCATTTTGACATGTAAGTGGAGATTGTTGGAAATTGACATTGTTGGTATTACTTGTTAGATAACTGTTTATCCAAATGGTGAATTTGAACTCAGGAATTGGATGTGGTTATTGATAATTCTCTCAGTGGATGGCGATGAAGTTTGTATTTGTATTTTCTGAATCGTTGATATATTCACACATTTCAAGAATATTCAGATCTTCAACTCTGAGATTTTATAGAGAATCTCTGATACAATATTCATGAAGCCTAGTCGATAAACAATTCAGTAGTCCAATATTGGCATCAATTGAAATAAATGAAGAGTCCCTAGATGTTTCATTTCCAAGATTATAATGATTTCCAATACTTATAGTTTGTGATTATCATGAAAGGAATTCTGGGCAAATAGTGTTTGACACTATTCAATGTATTCTATATCCCCAGTAGTTCATCATTTGTTGACATGCAATCTTCTTTTGCTGAATTAAATCTACATGGGTTTAATGCTGCAATGTTTTCCATTGCAAATTTGTAATTAGGTGTGTGACAAATGAATATACTTGTTCGAACATTTGATGTATTTGTTACCGAGATATGTTTTTCTTTCCATTTGTCATATCATCATAGCTGAGTGGTTGTAGGTTTCTATATTCCTGGGATAACCATTTGATCCACAAAATAAAAGATAATGCAGGTCGTCCATCGGAAAAAAAACCAAGTCGCGCTCCGGACGCCGGAATGTTTAGTGCGTATCAGACATTTCAGATGAAACCTTTTGACCCTCATCGTGAAGTGACACTACACGTGCATATACACAATCTCTGGCATTACACTTGCACCTCCTGACGCAGCATTCCTTACTGTCGTAGCTATACAGTGCACATAATTCTTACTGTCGCAGCCATGCAGTGTACTCACCTTTTGATCTACAATACTACTCATGTAACGTATGAGTTCAATGTATACCATAACATAACGCAATGTTCATGGCATGCGATGTTTAAAAGATGTCCTAAATTGCATTCACATCTCGGGTGACGGATACAGTGCATTGACGTTACTGTTGACGATGTTTGATATTATGCTCTAATATATACAGTTTCCCTTTCTAAACACCATACTACACGTCGCAGCCAGCCTTCTAAACTACTCTCTTCTTATTTCAAATGCCATGCATCTGGAAATTGGTAACTCGTTACCTGTAACTTACCGTATGCCATATGACTTACCATAATCTCCGGTAACAGCTATAATGCCAGAAAATGCAAATATGCCCAAGCCCATTATGTATAACTCGGATAACACTCCGGTAACACACCCATAATATACAGTAACTTGCAGTAATATTTCAACCTTATTTCTGATTCACGATGTATCTCTTGGTGCGATATCCAAAGAGTCTGGTTTTGTTACGCCTCAGGTACCAAAGGTCTCATGTGGGTGGCCATAATCCTGTCAGACCTCAGTGTTACTTGTTAGAGTCCGCAGGTATGATGGCCATGATCATGTCAGACCGTACGGTCGCTTGTCAGAGTCCAGGAGTGCAATCGCCATAATCTTATGGTAGCATGTCAGAGTTCTC
>MU122096.1:254741-307317 GCA_014904905.1 Wilcoxina mikolae CBS 423.85
AAACAATGGACCGGTAGCGAATACAAAGATATGTTGAAGGTTTGGCTGGCAGCACTGGCCCCTCTTCTCAAAGGACATCCCAATCACCTCAAATTCCTCTAATCGGTCACTGACTTCATACTGATTGTCGGATATCACTCTCACACCGAAACCACACTCCGATATCTTCAGGACACACTTGACGGCATCAGCAGGAATATACACCTCTTTTTACCATACTGCCACAATCAATCTATAAGCAAAATCCCCAAAATCCATTCCCAATTTCATTACAACGAATGTTTCAAAGATATGGGTTCCCCCGATAACAGTGACACCGAAGTGTCTGAAGCTGCCCACAAAAACCTCATCAAAGATGGTTATCGTGCATCGAACAAGGTTGACTATATTCCGCAGATGTTGCGATGGGAAACACGTCTCTTTCATATCAAGTCGAGAGTCAGCATTCTGCGGTACATGATTGAAGCTGCCCCACTCTCAGCCAAGGCAGATACATATATAAAGTTGCTTATAGGGGACTCTCATTCGTGTGACAAACCAATACCAAGCCTTAACCCCCGCATCAATTGAGTGATGAAAAAGCGCAACACAATTGCATCTCTGGCATTTCCCAATGACATCATTATGTCAGAGTTCATTCAATCTCTGACATCATATTTTGCGGCATTCCGAATGGATCCGGATGCTAGCCCAGACCTGCGATCCTCTGGGTCCCGAGAATCGTGGATTCTCCATCAAAAGATTGGCATAGCAAACGGCATAACAGTCACTATACAGCAGCACAACAATCCTGATGCAGTCATAGTTCAAAAAGCAAGATGCATAGAGAAATGGTGCGGACATGGCAATCGATTCGACCATAGCTTGATACAAGAGGATCGAGCACCACGAAATAATAGCTGGGTTCGGCAACCAGGATATCGCCCTGCCAAGTTACTGTACACTTTTCGTTTCAGCGATCGCATTAACACCGGAAAAGCCAATGCATACGGGAGGGTAGTATGGCGCAGTATACATCACGACCTTTTATTGGTGGAAGAATTAGAATATCTGTCGTCTGCTATGCCAAACATCAATCATGGGATGATAAAGTGTTGGGATGTTCTACAAAAATCATGACAGATCATAAATGTATCTTCAGTTGTCATTCCCATGCATCTTGTGCCGAGTGGTGGTGATGATAACCAATATTTTATCAACCAGTATACCTCTTTGGAGACATACAACATGATATACTAGATGCCGTCAGCCCACCGCACCAGCTTGTCAGAGTCTGAACTGGGGTCAGAGTTGTTGTCAGAGTTGTTGTCAGAGTTATTGTCAGAGTTGTTGTCAGAGTTTTTGTCAGAGTTATCAGAGTTGTCAGAGTTGTCAGCCACTGTTGGAGTCACCGCCATCCACCATATCTGGGCCGGTGTCAGTTGCCACCAAATACCATGTCACAGTATCATGCCATCGGCCGTGGTTAGATTATCTTGGGAGTTGTTGTAAGAGTTGTTGCATTCCAGAGCTATGTAAATTTAGAGAGATGTAGATTCTGTAACACCGTTATAATTTTATATTCGATAAATGAGCAATTTCAAGATCTATACGAATTAGAAGGACTTGGATGCACATTCAATTCTTATAGTGACAAATCATACTCATATGTTCCCATATTATCTTGCAAATCGAAAAACCGTATGCGACTATACGGTAGCACCCCGTAAGCCGCAATAAGCTGCGATAAGCTGCGATAACGTACCCGTGGTGGTGCGGTAACAGCCAAAACATCCCATAACATAGCAGTAACAGAGATAACAAATTCCGATTACGGTAACGTGGGCACTTTTTCCGACGTGCTACACGTTGCAGCCAGCATGAAGTATATCCTCTAAACTACTCTCTGTTCCTTCCAAACACCATGCGACACGTCGCAGCCAGCTTGAAATACATCCTCTAAACTTCTCTCTTCTTCACAGTTATCCACCGACTCTGACTCTACATCTTCATCCTCATTCTCATTCTCATCCTCATCCTCATCTCCATCCACAACCTCCTCATTCTTGACCTTATCATCATCAAGCTGGAGACCGCAATGTCGCTCAGCATGACTCCTGGTACTGTTAATATCATCACGCTCGTTGTCGCTATCATTGTCGCAATCATTGTTGCTATCATTGTCGCTATCATTGTCGCCATCATCAATCCCATCCTCAGCATTGAAAGACAAATCTTTAGCCACGGGGATGCAAATCGCAGAAATGTTTGGAGTCTCAATGTCCGGCTCCATCATTAGGGCTTCCATCGCAGTCTTGTTTAATACCACTCGATTAGGCTTGGTAATGGGTGGCATGTTATTGGCTCCTTTCTCGTATAGAATGAGATTGTTGAGAGCCACCCTTATGGACTTGATTACCTTCTATCACAATGGAGATGGGACATCATTCCAAATATTCATGAGATCAGTATAAGTCTATGTAAAATAAATGTTAGATCGATTGCATGCATTGTGAAGGCTATACTTACCGCCATTATTATGTCGATTGAAGTAGTACTCCCATTCGTACCTGATGTGTAGGATTTCAAGTTCGAGGTCATCGATTGCAATGTTTGTTGGAGTTAAACCTCCATGGCTTTGCCACTCTGTCATTGCGTGATGCAATACCGTACATGTTAACACAATCAGTGCTGGGGGTGTCTGTTTCCGAATCCATTCATAGAAGCCCTCTGAATACCTGACGCGTTCGCGAATTCATTGGAAGAAATGTATATATAGAAATCGTGGAATCTCCTCCGAAAGAAAGTAGATAGCTCATTCCTGATAGTATTAGTGATGCTACAAGTTGCAGACAGAACTCACATCAGGTTTATTCGTACGATTACATTGGCATACAATGAATGTAAAATCTGAAAGAATTCGATCAATGTGTATTCGGCGCTCATCATCTTCGAAATGGTGCAATTTGTATAGTTTCTCTAGACACTCACAGGCCTTCTTTACCATGTGCGATCTGACTGCATTGCAACTGTTTTTGATCTGACATGCGTTGGTCAGTGCGAATGCAATTCTGAGAGATACCTAATTATCTTGAGACACTCCTTCTAACATTTCTGGAATCAAATATTGACTCCTTCCTGCTGGCATGCCTTCGGCCAGGAATGCTCTACAGACTTGGTGTTGAAAACAATATGTTAGTCGGTATTTACCACTCTTGGAATTGTATAAGCTGCCAGCAGAAACTCAGCTTCAGTTGGAAATGGTGTCTTGCTGAGCAGTTGCTTCTCCATCATGCGACGCATTGTTTCCTATACTGCAGTAACTCGAAGGTCACCTGGTGCAAGGACACTTCGACTGCCATATCATTTACTGCAGACCGACAACGGTGTCCTTGGCGGAGACGATGGGATAAGTTGTAAAGCCGATGATGCAGGGTGTGGACTCCGATGGTGACTAAGGTTCGTCACTGAATGAATAACGATGTTGGAAATGATACTGAGTACTGGCAACATCGAAATGGAGTCTTGATTTGACCGGGGCAGGGACTGTGTTAGGGCTGGATTTGGTGTGGATACAATGGGTGTAGATGCTGAGGAGAGCTGAGTAATCAAACCTTCGTTATGTGAAGCTGTAGCCTTCGTCCGATTTTGCTTCTACATGCCAGACTGCAAAGTGAGTCTCCTCTTATGACCGTTTGCTGTACATAGTATTGGAGAGACAACTGCAGGAGTGGCCGGTGCTGCTTTTGGAATTGAGGATACGGCCTTGTACGGTGGCTTTATTGTTCAGGTCATTTTCAGAAGGCAGGAATGTCAGAAAGACAGGAATGTCAGAAAGGCAGAAAAAGAGTGCAGTTGTGATGTAGATGAAGGGTAGTAATACAGTATGGAAAAGGACTGACATGTCGCTGAGCATTACATGTAAAAGGTTTTCTCATAAAGGAGCAGATTCATACGATTTAGTATTAGCTTGTCACGAAAGTATCATGTACGATTAGTTAATCAAGTTCCAATAATGCCAAGAAACTCCAAACAAGACGAATAACAACTCTGTAAAATGCAACAACGACTCCATCCGATCTAAAGAGGAAATGCAAAGACCCAATCTAACCCAACATCCAAATGCGAACCTACCACGTGTGTCAGTATGCTAGTCATTTGTAGCACTGTTGAATGTACTGAAAACTTTCACTCAAATTGCTGACCCCATGGTGGAGTCAAACGCGACGCCTCGAGCTGTGTTAAGCTCATACCGGCATTGACATCTTTGTGCGTGCCAATTGCTGCCGACTCCGATGACTCATCAACACCCTCCGATACCGAAGAAACGTCACACATCGTCTACTACTCTACCAAAACCTGTGCCATTTGCGACCTCGCCTCCCACTGTTACTGTAACACCACCACTGCTCAGGACATCGCCTCAATAATTTGTCCTGTCTCCACCATTCGTGCAACTCTGGCCCTCATTGACTCGTCCAGTACAGATAACGATACATCCTGGAGAGAGACACACTCGACATGGTGAGTAGCAGTCACCTCCGGTTGTGTCATTGCCGAGTGGTTTATTTCTGAGTCGTTTATTGCAACGAACCTGGGAGCAGGTGTCGGGCTCTCGCCCTGTTCGGAGTAATCAGGTATTTCCGGGGGAGACAATCGTGGTGGTGGTGGTGGTGGTGGTGGTGGTAATAGTGGTAGTGGTGGAGTATCTCTTGCAATCCTTGGAGATGCAACTGCAATTGCCTTGTGAACAGCCACAACTATAAGAGGGTTGTAAGCTGTAACAGAAAAGAAGGTGGCTACAGAGTCATTGCCATTGAGTCGAGTCGCATTCCATGGCTGCAGAGAGGTTTCGCCGGGTATGACTAGACACCCAAGAATTCAACTGATATCTCTGGCAGCACATAGGCGACTTACGGCACGGTATACAGCCTTTTCGGTGAGCTTCTCGACTTGTAAGAGATGCCATCTATTCGAGCTGTGGTGAACGAAGATGTCTTCCCAACGGTCGTAGCTTTCTGGACCGTAGCATTCAGGGTCGACCATGCAAACATTGAAGGGATATATATGTGCTGGGCCGGTAGGGGCATTGGTGGAGATCTCATCGAGTTTTCGATTCTTCTGGAGGGCAGAGGCAATGACGGTCGGTAGAGTTACACTTTTGTGGGAGGGTGGCTGCAGCTTCGGTGTCCCAGGATACCACGTGTCTTTCTTGCCATCGCCTTTGCGATATTTGTAGTTATTGCGGTCGTCGCAGTCGTCAGAGTCATCAGAGTCGGGGTCGATAGGTAAGGGTGGGTTTTCTTTGTGATATCGGTTTATCAGCACCGGAGTTTTATCGAAACAGTCTCGGAGAAACTCCCGGAACCCACTCCACCATTCCATGTATCATGGTTGAGTCGATATCCGAAGCTTCCAGATCTCCTGAAACTGTGCAAAGTACCTTGTAGTGACTGGGTCCAAGAAAAGTATATTATACATCAAGTCAATCGCGCCATCGTCCTTGACGCTGTGAATGGCATACATCTGAATAAGCCCCCGAATGTTCTCGACCATGGACTGTTTTGTGAAACCATCTAGGTAGAGAGTGTCCTTAATTGCATCGGTTTTGGAGGGGGTGATTGGCATCTTTTGGGATGGTATTGCAACATTCCGAGCTGTATATAAGGTGTTTGAGAGATCTGTCAGGGTTAGGGTTAATGTGTCTAAAAACGATGATGAGAGTGGTATATAGGTAAAGATGGAGTAGATAGAGATTATGGAGAAGAATCGATATGGAGGGAGTGTACAGCAGTATATAAACAACGCAGAATGGGCCATGAAGGTATAGGAATCGTGGGCAGCAGTTCGCAGAAGAGTTGAAATAGTTGGTGATACAAAACATCATACTTAAAAAGGAGCTTTCCTGGTTATTAACTGCTATCTGTACTTTTCTTCCGGTCTAAAAGATGCACCTCAACTTTTATATGCCTCTGAGAGTTGTTTGAACCACTTCGTAAATGTGAGACACACTTGCCATACGAATGTTAGGTCAAAGCATTGAATTCTGTCAGTTTGGATTCCTACCATACCGCATTGACATCAAGTTCCAACAAAATGATCCAGTGTGGTATTACAAACAGTCAGGGCCTGTCATATAAAGTGACAGAAGTGCCACCAGCATCTATGGCAGTGTATAGGCCTCTCCAGGTACCACCAATTGACTCCATACAGTGGTGATATGAACTCTGAACTCCTGTCTTGGCATACGAAATGAGTGATATCACCTGTTTTCGTCCACGTTTCGTATTATCTGCCCGGTCAAACATCAAAAAAGCAAGTAACAAGCAAGTCCATGGATTCTTTATTATATTTGTGTTACCATTAGTGTCAAATTAGGCTCTGGCCATGGCTACATAGTAACAAACTATGTCTGCAGTATATTCCAAAGTCTTGGCATTTTATATGCAGCTCTGTGAGTTTTGTATGCCATGCGACTCAATTCTACAATCCCTGCATAGCAACGACCCATACATGGCACTACTCAAAATATTCTGCCAACAGCAGTTACAGCACTCAGTATTGTCTACACCACTTGTACTATGACTCCCATACAAACTCCGAAACATTTCTAACCTGTTTGCTTGAAACCTTACAAGGTTGACCTGTTGCTCTACAAATACATCGACAGTGATCATTCTCAATATCACGCCCAACTTCTTGAGGTGAAGACATACTCCAAGCGCTCAGAACGAGTTCAAAAAAACTCTCAGTGATGCGTCGACAATTCTCACAATGGTTTTCATGCCAACTATAGTGTTCATGCCAACCATGACCACATTGACAATCCTGATGCGTTTTCTCTGTTGCACACTTCTCCTTCCCCCGAACCATCCGAATTTGACTCAAATACAAAAAACTTTCCATATCCCGATAAGGAAGCTCCTGTCACATACGTTCTGACTGACGATGAGTACAATGCTGAGTACAATTCTGAACAGTACTTATACAACCCCTCCCATCCGTTCGACAGTAAGGAGGAGTACAATTACACAGAGCTGGTCACATTGAAAGGTCTTCCTGCCAACATCATCGATGACTTCCTAAAGGGCAAATGCAGCCGTACAGAGTGTGTACATGATTCCCTGAAATCGAATTACAACCTCCAACAGAAAATCGACACAATGGAGGATGGAATTGGACATGGCTCCTGGAAGAAAGCTAGGTTGCAGATGGCATGGAATGTGCAGCATCCGGATGCAATTGAGTTTTGGCACCGTGATCTGATAGAGTGTACAAAATGGCTACTCCGGCATCCAGCATACAAGGAACATCTTACATACACACTGATACGTTGCTTCAATGATGTTGGACACTGTATTTACAATGAGATGCATACTGGAGACTGGTGGTTGTATAAGCAGATAAGCATCCTTCTTAGTATGCCCTTTACAATACTCACAATTATGTACACAACACTACCTGTCAGTGACAAGCTGGTGCCAATGATATTCATCTCTGATGGCACGTACCAAACAAATCTCTCTGGTAACAAGAAGGCATGGCCGATATATATGACGATTGGCAACCTATCTTCAGCAGTACAGATGAAGCACACAATACACAGCGTGTTGTTGGTCGCCCTTTTGCCCATTCCTGTCAAGATACGTGATGTCCCCTTCAAAGCAAGAAATACTCAGAGGGAGCATAACCAAATGGTCACTCAAAATATGCTGCATCATGTGTTGCAACCCTTACTCAGTTCTGAGACCCGTACCTTCTATGCTCACTGTACCAATGGCAACATCAGGTATTGTTATTGGATACTGGCTATATTGATGGCTGATTACCCTGTACACTGTGACCTTCACAACATCAAGAATGTTGTATACTACTGGTACGAATGCCCCATTCAGAAAATAGATAATCTATCCCGCCGACATGAGGGATACAACCTCCAGAATCATAATATTTATCTTCTGATCTCAGATTCAAATACAACCCTGAGCATAGCCGATCTCAAACGCCACGATGTCAATCCAGTTTTCAACATCTTATGGTATCTGGAATGTGTTACAAGCAATCCTTCCAAGCCTGATCTACTCCATATGATACAAATTGAGATGTTGAAGTACCACCTGACATGGCTTAATAAATTTCTCAAGCAGCATAAGTGGCTTGACAAGTTCAATGATATTTGGCTCTCGGTGCCTGCATACCTTGATATGACAAAGAACGATGTGCATATGAGGAGATATCACGTTGGAACGGAGGAGAAATCAAGACGATGACACGATTCCTTGTGGGTGTTATATGCAACGGTCTGCAGGATCCAAGCCCCTCTCAGCGCATTGTATTTGACCGTGCAGTTGAGTGCTCTCGCTCTCTTATTGAGTTCTATTTGTATTGCCAGTATGACTCTCACGATGACGAAATACTAGACCTCAAGGACATTGCTCTAGGTCCCTTTTACGTTTCGAAGGATTTATTTCAACAATTTATGGCTGCCAAACGACTTGCAGCAGAGGCCAAAGGAAGACGTACAGAATTGTATGCCGAGTGGGATGACAAGTTGAATTTGGAGCAAAACAAGAAGAAAATGGTGGCCTTTCGACAGCGCATTCGCGACATCTGGAAAGATATTATCGATGCTGAAATGACTGAATATATTGAAAAGGGATTTGATTTCAACGTTCCAATCATACATCTTATGCAGCAGTTCCGAGAGCAGATACAACTATACAGTTCGCTCAAACAGTAGTCAAGAGACATTGGAAAAAGTTCTCACTGGAAGCAGATTAAGGACGGATTTAATGCCTCCAACAAAATGGGTGATTACTATACTCAGATAATCAACTACTACCTTCAGAGTGATGTATTCGCTGTCTGAAAGGCCAACCGCGAAGCACGGAACCGTTAATGAGCTGCTCTACAGACAAAGACAGAAGTGACCACAGAAGTGACAATGGAAGTTACAGCTGAAGTTACAGCAGAAGCAATTACTGCTAGTAGATGTCGTTTATTGAGGTTTATATCTTCGCAGCAGCACAAAGGAAAACAGAAAGTCAAGGACTTTCAAGGACTCTTGAAAACAATCAGTGACGATGTCCTCCGAAATGGTCTATACGATGCCACCAGTCATTTCTTACACTCCAAGCAGGTTAACATCAATTTGGATGATCTGTTAAGCAGAGTTGCCACAGTTTACCATGGATTGGAGGTAGAATCACCTAACATACATGACGAGCACATTATCCAGAAGTTCACATGTACTGAAGATAAACGATGGTATTCTGGTACGGCCCACCATTACTCAATATGGGTTCAAACTTTGCAATGTAAGGAGGGGCAAGAGCTGCCTCACAACGCACTGCAGGGATACAAACCATACTGTATGCTTCGTCTATTCAAGATGCAAGTTATCCATTTGTACTGCACGAATATCTTTTGGCTAGTATACGTTTGAGTGACCAAGCCTGCCAACAGTGGAATGCCAGAAAGTGCATCGCAGCTAGTTGGTAGTGAAACCATCTTCCAGAGGTGCATATGTAGCTATTAGTGCAGGAAATCTTGTGGGTATTGCTCACTTAATTCCAGAGGAGCCCTTTTTATCGAAGTCGGACAATAAAGGATAAATAGTCAATAGTCATATAGACCTAGCGACTTGGAACGATATTTATTATATGCTGGAGTACGAGTTGAATTCATTGGTGATCAGGGTATAAATTGTGTTTAGAACTGTAAGGTGTTTGGAACTGTAAGGTGTTTAGAACTGTAAGGTGTTTAGAACTGTAAATAGATTTAATAAACATTACTTTGTGATAGGTAGACCTTCAGGTTACTTGCATCCAGCCAAGACATAGATGCAAGAAAAGTGGTTCTCCATGGAAATCGACTTTATGGTGTAATACACCGTGCATAGCATCGTCATTACAATGCTCAGAGCAGTATTGCCTATGAATACCAAGCACATTGCAATTACACTGGTCAGATGAAGAATACAGTATATTAAGCGTCCCAAGGCTCTGTGCAGAGTGATATGTAACCGTGTGAATACTTAGTACCAGGAGTTGTTTTTGGAGTACCTCTCATCATATCATCGCAGACATACATGTTACCCTGCCTACCAACGTTCCAGGTGCTCCAAATATATCACCAACGTCCGGGTGTGACTAATATATCCAGACACAGGGATATGTTTCCGATGATCGGAGAACGGTGAAGGTTATCTATCAGTATCGAGATTATGTGAAACTTGAAACTAGTGTTGGCAATGAATCGTCAGAAGTTGGTACCATTGCTGAACCGGTTCGGTTAGAGCGAAGCTGATCCTTGCCAAGCTATTCGTCTCAACTCCCACCATTTTGGCTCACAACTGCGAATGATAATAAGTAAACGAGTTCTTGTCTGCTCGGTTCAATTGTTAGTTCATTTTGTAGCTACCTTTACGCGCTACAAGATGAACAAAACATTCTGCCGAACTGAAAAAGTCTCATTTACTTGGTCTTTTTCGCAGTTTTGGGATAAGGTTGAAGGTTCAAGTGGAACCCTGTAGTTTGAGTCCAAACTCTGATCAAATCCGACTCGAAATGTACCTCAGATAGATCCACCACAAACCGATCCACTTCATTGCTTATACTACTTAAAACTTCAATATGAGGATATTTTACATGCTTGTCTCCAGTCTTCAGCTAGGTTGGAGGATCGAATAGTTTGCTGCCGTTTAGACTGGTTCTGAATCAAAAGAAGTTGTAGATATCCAACAAATCTAACAGACAAGTATGGTATACTGAGATACAAACATTCAGTACACTGCTGCTTGAATGGAAGTGATACACTATACTGACATCATATTTGCCCATTTTCTGGATATGATAGGGAAATGAAATATTGTATAGTATTAGATATATCTTCAATTGATAATTCTTTCCAAGACAGGCAAACGTTTGGGTATGAGATTATTGACTCATTATTTTGGCAGTTTATGGCAAGGAATACAATATAAGACAAACCAGCAGATAATAGTTACACGTTCTATTTGTGTGTATACCCCATAGGTACAGAATTATTCAATACTAAATAATGCACTAGAAGTTCTATCAAGTATTCTACTTAAGTAGATCGCAATTGAATAAAAACAAGGGATATACCCATACTTAATTCAGTACGTTCTTAATACTAAAGACTATGTACATTCACATCACTACACTTTCATCTCATATACTTCTTATTTGAAACTGTATAAGTACCTACTTACTTAAGTAGATATTTAATCATATCTCATTGGAATTCATTATCTGGACCCTCTAGTATCTCTGAGTCTGATATACTATCTTGTATTGTCCAGTTTGGATTGTACTCTTGGTCAATAATACTATCTATAATATCTTTTGTAACAATGATTGCCATGACAAGACATTCAATATTCTTGAGAAGGATATAGCAAATTATGGGCTGGTTAATATACATCTAAACTATTAGATGAATATTGAAATTGTTGTTAACCATTGAAAAGTCGACTTTGTATAGTTGATTCAGACATTCCATGAAGAATCAATGGAAAGTTCATACATAATAATTGTCTTTTCCTAAAAATAGGTCTCTAATGATAACAGTGCTGTGATTGAGATGTAAATAAGTGAGTCACTAGTGAGAGCCACTACCATCACTTTCTGTGTTGGTTTTTAGAAATATGTCGATGAAAGTGGATATAATACATCTGAATATAGTATCTATCTTATGCATTCTAATTATAATGTACAATGATTCAAATATCAATAGGTGATTCAGTGTACAATCAATAACTACTGGATTAATTTCACAGTATAAAGATTTGTTTTACTGATGAAGAAGTCTGACCAATATATATTCCACTCATAGAGAAAATATGGATAGCATCATGAATATTGATTCAGATTCAATGTTATTGGTCTTGAAGACAACAGAATTATTCCAGGATTTATGTCCATCTGATTCTTCAACATTAAGGGTTTCTTCTAGTCGCTGTAGAATGATTTCAATAATGTCTTCCGTCAAAATCAAATCTCAGCGTATATTGGACAAGTATAGTTCTGTAATATTCGAAATAACCAATGAGCAATATCTGTACTTGTTCATTGGGCAGTGGACAGAAACCATAAGATGTGAAACTGACATTACAATTAATATTACAGTACTCGAAAACACTGATAAGTAATTTTACCCCTATAGTTCTGCCTGTAAAAGAGATGAATTTGATTGCAAGGTTTACCAATAGATTATTCAATCCAAAGTATTCTATTAAAATGCAACTGACTAGCGGAAGGTATAGAGTTTTTGTTGAAACTCGAGACTCTAGATAACGATTTCATGAATAACTCTGTTTTCATTATATATTAGTATATCTTAGTTAAAATATCAGAAACTAACAAATATATCTTAGTGAAGATAATGTTCTGTAGTCACCATATTATTGAGAGCTGAACTCAATGCATTCAGACCTTGAAGTGTAATCAGATTAGTTGATAATAGTTGTCCACATTGCAGACAGAAGTTAGTGAAGAAGTCGATCAAGTATCATGAATTGAAATTACTATGATATCATGAAACCAACATCAAGAGAAACAGAATAAGAAAGGATCAGTAGTAGATCCACAACATATAGATAGTAAATACAATGTTTCAGTATTGTGGCCCAGAGAAACAATACTAGCATACCACAGCATCGAATGTAAGGGAACCTTGAGCTTCTTTGTATTACACATATCATACTCTTGATACTGTTGAAAGTAGTTTGATCTACAGAATCAGTCCATTCAGTTTCGTATATATCTGTGAAGAAGTCTTGTGAGAATTTTCCATCAGGATAGAGTTAGCAACAGTGGTATGCCTGATACTTTGCAAATGCGACAAAAAGTCAGAACTCTGAAATTACCTACACAGAATATTGGTACATATCGCAGGATTGTAATACATCTCACAGTATTTCTATCATATAAGTAAGATACCTGGAGGAATATTTGTTTCAAGGATTTGATTGCTCTCTTCTTCAGACCTTCATTTTTCATGTTGAGTGAGCAGAGCAACCGAGACATAATTCTGTACATAATAGCAGGGATGATATAATATCCTGTTTATCAGGGATTAATTGTGTCTCAGGATGCAATTTGATTAGCAAGTACAAGCAAAAAGAAGAAGTTTCATGTGACTAAGATTGATCGCCTGCCCTTGATACAAGATGAGATATAACACATATTGTTAGATGGTATGCTTTACTGGATGGAGAAAAAGGGCTAACCACTGTCCTATAGTTTTAATTGTGAAACTCAGAGCAGTTGGCTTCTAGTCTAAAGGTTGCCTTGAATCAGCCCTACACATTATATGCACTGCTGTTGATAACTCATTACGCCTCTTAAGTACTCTAATCCATGCAGTATACTGCAGAGCATTTCAGTTGATTTAGCTACTTAATTAACAAATATATACTTCTTTAGGCAAGATAGAGAGCAGCTCTAGATAGATGTACTGACTTCTCATACCAGACTGTACAATAGCTTTTCACCCAACTCTCAATATGAGTAGTAGCTGAATCTAGATTGACTATTCCAATTGGCTATTGAGAGTGTCTAACAACAGATTTATGTTGTCAATCTGTGGTTTATCTTATAGTTTTACTCATGAAAAAGTAAAAGTTGTCCTATTGTGTTCCAAACTACATGTTGTAAGTACTAAGACAGCTGCATATTAGGGTACAGCTTTGGAGTCGGTTTCACAGAGATGTAATACTTCGAAGCTTTGTACCTTCTCAAATCCAAGTGCATGGGTATATACAAAGAAAAATGATTACACAATTACAGCATAAATATGCATTCTTCAATGATGGCTTCTCCTAAGACTAGGGATGCACTTGAAGAATCCAGATTGAATCTTGATACAAGAATCAGTTGTTTCTCCTTCGATTCGACTCCTTCAGACAGGGAAAATAGCTTCTATGGATTTGATAAATATATATTTGTACTGATATCAAGTATGCTAACCATTAATACAATCATCCTGACATCTTAATTGCATTGATAAGACTCCAATTGACGATCACCATACAATTGGATAGCAATATCGATCCAACCAGGCCAGCGAAAATATCATATGTACTCTTTGCTAAAGTTAGAACTTCAATATCCAAGAACAAAAGATATCATAGCAATATACATTGCATTTTATAGACAGTATAAGGAACCTTCAGTTCAGTACACCTGAGTTTGTGAAATGAATGAAACAACAGCTGCAAGAAACAGCACAACTGAGTAATTACTGATAGAAATAGCTATGACAAGAAACAGAATACAACAAGATAGTGCAAATGAAGGTGTAACAAATATTGATCAAATCAGTCACCGGATACATTATATTACCAAATGGTAACTCAAGCTAGAATTTAGTAGCTACAAATATCATACAGAATCAATTAACTGCAGAAGGTAAAATCACACCAACAAGGAACAGAACTCAAGTTAACTAATGGGATGAAGAACTAATGGATATTGATTAACCTTTGATTAAAGATCAACATTCAATATACCCAAAAGCAATATTCATTCTTGATGAATAATTGTACAACAAATTAACTTCTACCTAATGATATATCAATGTCTATCTATTTGAAAGGCAGAAGGTACTGTACCAAGAATATAAAGCTGCAATCAAAGATCATATGTTACTATCATCAGTATATGGAGTTTGCAGAGAATTTATTCTACATAAAAACTCATTCAAACTCAACTTGTCTTCTGATAGTCTTACAATTGTAAAAGATTACAATAAATAGAATATTGATATGTATGCGGTCGAAGGTGATAGAGTCAAGGACTAAAATATCTGCTTTAATATACTCAGACAAGGGAAAGTACATTGAATGGAGGAATAAATACTGTTGTATAAAACAGCTTATGGAAAGTACACTGAAAATTGCCAGAATTTGCTATGTAGAACAGAGTTCTACACATATGTCCTTACAATATAATGTCTGTATTCAAAGATTGAAATATCATTGAGTAACTATTTTTTGCGAAATAGATTGTATGGAAACATTATTCAATTGTACAGTATGAATACTTGGAAGGGAAATTATTATCATCTTTGCCATAACATAATTGTGGTTCCACCTAAATCATTATACATATGCACTATATTGTCATCCAGAGTCTTCCACATTTCAGAAACAATTAACGTCGTATGGAAAGACAAGAAGAAATCTACTGAAATAATAATTTTAAGACTTCTCCAAGTCATGAAAAAGGTTGTGATGGCTCAACTAATACAGCTCGAAAAATGGCACTATGAATACAAGGACATACTTATCATGAATAGTGTATAGCAACATAGCTAGATCAAGAATTCATTCCCAGTGGAATTATGAACAATATCATGATAGTAAAATATACATATTAAGTGAATGAATAAATTCGATATTGACCAGTCAGTGGGATCACCCAACCACCAAATGTGACATTCATCGGTAAAGAATTGGTTGAAGGTTGTACTACTGATTACAATACTACAAATATTACAAATAATACTGTATAAGATAATAAAACTATAAAATACAATAATATCGAATCCAGGCTATATGGATCACACAATTCTACTGTCAATGCATAGACCGAACTATGGAATTTTGACAGGAGCAGGATGGAATCTAAAACCTATTCCATATGAATGTTCAGGCCATAATGAGGAACCCATGCACCCTGTCCATATTTCATCAAGTTCTTTTCAAAATCTCAATATCATCTCGGGAGAAACAACAAATAGTTCAATCCAAATCGAACAATACGATCTGATACAGCGTACCAGATAGTCCATTTCAAATTCAACATTAATCATAATCGGAGATTAATTCATCCAGTTAATATGGAAGGATATGGATAGTACTGGCCGCAAGAGTATTAGAGGAAGCGGGCCCATACCATCGTCTCATATCAACTCCATGAATAGTTTTCCAATTGTGATCGATGTTCAGTATTAAATGATCTACTGAATGCGTGCTGTACATTCATGTTAACTGAGAGTGATTTGATCCAGCCTTTGCAGCTCTGAGAAGATAATTATCAATTTAACATTAACTAAAATGAAAATCCATCGAAATTCTTTCCATAATCCGGCTATATATATGATCCCATCCTGTTCGACAGAATGGATTCCAATTTGGAGATTTTATCTTGTTTCTGATCTGTGGTTTAGCCTATTGATAAAAATGAAGACCATATTGAACAGGAAATTATTCAAGAAACAACACAATAAATATTTAGTGTTGAAGACTATTATAGTAATGATAATACTTTGCCAGATCACAATGGAAACAATACCTTCAAACCAAATATGGGATATAAAATAAGAAAATCATTGTGTAGCCAGTGAACAGATAAATAGTTTCTTTCTGGATCTTTTCCATCCCTGTTTTGAATAGAGTATATTGGATATTTAAATACAAGAGGTATTAGATATTACATGTTGTTGGAATCCTAGATATACTTAGTGTTGGCAATAAAACAACTCGGTTCATTGCGTATCGAACTGAGCCAGGGTTTGAAGAAGATTCAATCTCAGGTTTGGTGAAGTTTTAAAATTCCACTCAAACTTCGAACCGAATGGCACCAATAGTGTTGGCAACGAAGTGGATCGATACATAGTTGATCAAACTTAGTTAGAGTTCGAAGTTGATTCTATCCGAGGTTTGGTGAAGTTTCAAGGTTCAACTCAGACTTCGAATGGAATCGCATAACTACTATTGGCAACGAAGTGGACCCGTTCGTGGCAAATTGAACTGAGCTATTTTTCGAAGCGAACTCGATTCGAAGTTTGGCAGAGTCTCTAGGTTCAACTTAAACTTCCAACCAAAATGCACAACTGCGATCGAGAATTGTTAAGCGAGTTCCTATCTAATTGGCTTGATATTTAGTTCATCTTGTAGTGTGTGAGGTTAGCTGCAGGATAAACTAACCATCAAGCCAATCAGACAAGATCTAGCATTCTTATTCTTCTTCACAGTTGTGAGCCGAAATGGTGGAGTTCAAAGCGAATGGGTTTGTAAGAATCCACTTCGCTTGAACCGAATTGGTTTGTCAATGGTACAAACTTCTACATTTGCATTACCACCACTACCCACAACTACGAATGAAAGTAAGTAAGTGACTTTCTGTTCGATCGGCATTACGTTTAGTTCATCATGTGATACGATCGATTAGCTGCAAAATGAACTAAACTTCAAGCTGATCGGACAGGCCCTTACTTGCTAATTTTCTTTCGCAGTTGTAGGTTGAAATTGTGGAGTTGGAGGTGATAGACTTCATAAGGATCCCCTTCACTTGAACTGAACCAGTTCTTCAATGGTACGAACTTCTGACTGTTCATTGCCAACACTGTACATAATATCTGCTATCAATCTACAACTGATCATTTGAAATTCACCAAGCCTTCATGAATGTTATATTCAATGTCATATATAAAAATCGAGCAGCTATTTGCTGGAACTTGGTCATGAAATAAAGTCACTGGCAGATGACATCAGATATGGTGGGAAACATCATGAAAGAGAATCTATTCATATCAGCCGAAAAATTAAGAAAAGGGGCAAAGATGAACAAGAAAGAGATATATGTATTGATAACATGCATACAGGAAATATCACAACTCATACAACTCTCAAATCCTCAATATGATATGATGAGAATCAACATTCAAGGCTTGTTACAGCTTGCAGTCACATTTCATAGTCTTAGGTTAAAACTAGAATTAAGCTGGTTTAACTGTCAGATTCTCTATTCTGACACTTTGATTCACAATATATCCAGAAGAAATATCAAATCCACTTGTATTCAAGATGACCAGGGTGAATGTAACACTACATTTGACTAAGAAACAGTTATATTAGTATTAATGGAATATAACAAAAACAGATCCTGGACTATTTAAATATTCTTTGGAATAGTGATGAATATCCTTTTAAACATGTTAGTTGGATTATAGAATTCAGAAGGCCAAATCGTTGAACAAGTAAAAACTCAGTATATCACAACTGAAGCTAATACTCATGGGATATTACAAATCTATGGATTATATACTTCAAAGATAAGTATCAATTGATTTTTAATATTCTCCAGTCCATATATATGTACTTAGCTATATCAATTGCATATACTATTGAGTGGCAATCCTTTAATATTCAACCATACACAACATGATGTACAAGGTGGTTCAGATAATCTAAACACAAGAAAGTCAAAATTGTATCAAACTGTTTTCCAATTAAATGTCTTGTAGGCAATATATGAGTGGAAATACTCTGAAGGCAAATATATTTCAACGAAACGCTTCAGTAGTCAGTTATTTAATTTGTGGAATCTATAGTCAAATATGATATTGACATGACTTTAAAGCAGGTGGATACAGCAATTGCTAATTTAGGGATACTATATACAACAATAGATAAAGAATTCGAATGAGACCATTATACATATTGAAATTGTATGACAACTACAGGTAACATGTCACACCACAAAACTAAATATTATAAATATCAATGAGATGAAAATAAATAGTTCTTTGAATAACCTTGTCCCCTAGAGGAAAATGTCTCCATTAATAAAGATTGAATCCTCATACTCACAAGGTCATATAAAAAGGTAAATACCTGGTGTCAAATAATAATAAGTACAATTAGAAGCAACCACAATATCAGCTTTATCCCAACAAGAACAAAATCACTCATACTGATTTACTACATCACTGTCTATGCCACTAACAATGAAGAGGCTTATCATTATATAGTGATACTGGCTGCAGCAATACACAATGGTAGACACAAATATATTGATTTCAATGCTGCAAGCATCATATAGTTTTATATTGCACACTGCAAACAAGTTTACAAAGTAATCAACAAGGTATAAATTATTACTGGTACTCTACTGATATGTCTGCAAGATTCTTTAAGACATATTAGTGAAGTCGATATATACAATACTTTACTCAAACGACCACAATACCATTGTACAATACTATGTGTGCCTATGAATTACTATATGATATACCCATAGGTAAGAATTGAATATATTCTCCATATACCTGTTGAAGTCATTAACTCACAAGTGTCAAATGAAATAAATGAAAACACTGTTATGTAGATATATAAAGATGGAAAACAAATACCTCATTTCGAAAATTACATATATATGGGGAATACACCTCAGTCTATTAATTTGTATAACTATAAGAGTACCGTTTATCAAATATATATAAAAAATAATGATTTCACACAATCAACTGAATACACTGAGAAAAATACATTACACCATACTGAGACCCAACATATATACACATATACAAAATATTTCACAGTACCAACTATTACACAATTGGTTATACTTACACAATCGGTACAGAAAACAGATATATGTGAAGCAGTAATACATTGTTTATTTGTAGCTTAGGAAAGCCTTGATGCAATAGTACAACAACAAATGTATCAATTACCTTGGAAGTCACACTTATCATCTGATGACAACAATAAAACATAGTTGTTCCAAAACCTAATTGATATCATTTGATTGATACTGATATCAAGCATAATGTTTTACATAAATAACTTTCAAACAGTTCAAATATCCAATGATGATGCAGCGATCAATCATACCATTGAAGAAATAACAACACATAAGGATTAACTAACTGATTGGAAAAACCAATTAGATACAATGGAAGAACTAGAAGATAGAGATAACAATGGGCAACTCGAAAAACCAAATATAAGAGAAAATATTAGAGCAAATATCAAATGTGTTCTACTCAATATAGAACATGTTACAATGGTTCAAATATTTGGAGAGGCTATCAGACATAATAGAATACATCATGAATGAAATACTCAAGACATCCAGTGGAGCATATACAATTTTATCAACAATGCAACCAAACAACAAATTGATTGTTTTAATAAGTAGCTTAAAAATCAAAATAAACACATTGAAACATTCAAAGATGATTTTGAACAATCAATCAGTGATAATATCAAGATTAATATTGTCCACCACTGTTACAGGAGCACTTGCATCCGAAGTAACTAATACTATCTTTATACTAATTACATACTCCTATGTACAGCGATCACCTAAATACTTGGCTGTCACTAGCCTCATTCTCTTGCTGACTGGGTAACAATTTCCTAAACTTTGTTGGAATCATGACTATACTCAACCTCATAGTATTCCTTGTCGAAACGAATAATCCTGGTATTACAGGAGTTGAGGATATCATTTTAAATCTCGTAATAGTGAGCAACAGTATAGATAGACTCAATACCATTTGAAATATTATGTTCAATGTAGTCACAGAAGATGCAAAGGAAAGTAGTCAACAGGAGATCATGTTTGCAGAGAGATATAAACTTTGAAAAGGATTGTAGTGTGGTAAAACTGATCATGATATTTCAGGTTTGTATCTACTGGTAAGTTCTGACTGTGGATTGCTACTAGAGCTTGTTCTTTCAAACACCAGAATATTTGTACTCTCTATATAGGTTTATGGTATCTATGTTCTCCTCTAGTAACCTATATTATCACTGTTTAGAAAAAATAATTTTGATTGCAGATAGTAGAATCTGAGCCTGATACCAGATGACTGAAAATGTTTGTTATTTGATGATGATATCATCTGCATAGGTTAGATCCCACTTAGATTATTTGGAGCATTCTCCTCCATTACCCTCTCACTGCCTAATATCGGTACTATGTGACCTTTCTTTAAAAATTCTAAGAAACATATTTTCGAGAACAATGCTAATCAACTTATCAAATCAAGTCTCAACTTGGATCACTGAACTCAATACTAATCGGATAGAGGATCATCTCTGATCATCTCTGATTCAGAGGTATCAAAGTTTTAGAAAGTGGTCCACCTTTATCTTGTCATTTGGAACTCAACTGTAATACCATGAATATCTCTTCAAGTTTACCACTACAAGTAGTATTCTTACTGCCTTCAGGATTTGCTTGCGATAGAAGTTTACGAAGATTGTTTTAGGAAGTGAAAGCCAGTAAGATTCAACACAAAGATGTTTGGCTTTCCAATACGTGTATTATTAAGGCTTATTCTTCTCCTCAAGAAGCTTACCCTTCAACTCTTGGAGATTCTTGAGATCTTTATACGTTGTTTCTCTCACTGTAATAATTACTTCTATTCACGTATTTCTCATGAGATTCTCAACCTAATCTCCCTTCATACCAATGCCTATTCTAGACAATCCATCCTCTACTCCACATCAGAACCTTCCATACCTTTCCACTGAAATCTGTTACTTGGACGAATAGAGTCTCTAATGATATCAGTCAGTCCTCCAGACTTCCATAGTCCGGATCTATCATATCTTTTCAATCCTTATGTATCAGTTCAGAGACATTGACTTTTGCTCTTGTTGAGCTTCTAGTAACTCTATCAATTGATGTAATTGCTGGGACTTTCTTTGTCACCACAACAGTTCATGGTGCAGAGTTTATCTATCTCTATATGATTCTATTTCTGATTATCTCGTCTATAGATGGGGCTTGATCATGAGAATCAAGAGTTTGATGGTAACTACCAGTCAGCACATTAGTGTATATATGAGTGTCGGTGTTCTTGTCAGAAGCCATATGTGAAAGGTCTACTTTTCCGGTACCTGCACCAGGTGGGCTTCGATCTCCCTGCCCACTGTGTATTTTCTCAGGTACGTGTGATGGGAGACAGGTGTCAGCTCCAGACATATTATCGGTGGTGACTTTTCCACTTCTGGTGCTGCCATGAGAGATGCTATCACCTGCTCTACTCTCTCGAGTACGGCAGTTAATTATCTCCTCATCCATTCCACCAGGATTCTTGTCAATTATCTCCGTATAAACTTCTTCATAAGGTAGATCAAATATATCGATTTCGGAAGTCTCTACATGTATCTCATATTTTAGTGATTATGGGCATGATATGTATGCATTTCTCTCTTCATCGATGATGACATCTGATTGAGTCCTTATTGTCTTATATTCTGTATCCCAGATTCTCCGAGTGGTGGTACTATTGGGTACATATCTGACCATCATACAGCTGGATTTAAATCGTGGGCCAAGCTTCTTGTCGATACACTGATGCTCTTGTATTACTCGACTGACATGGCATCCAAATTGAGAGAAATGATCAAGTGGAGTTTTATAATAGATTGAATTTCTTGAAGGATCATCGGCAGTGTATTCCAGCTTGTCGTAGCTGTTGATCATTTCGTACGGAGTATCATATGGAGCCTTATAGCCGTCTCGATCGTGTTTCTTAGTTAGGCTCTTGGGAGTTATTCATTGGTATAGATACATGACCATATTTACTGCTTTCCCCCAGAATTTGAGTGGTACTTAATAATCGAGCATCATTGGTCTAGCTTTCTCTGTGATCGTTCGGACTATTCTCTCTGCAACACGATTTTTATAGTGGGCATATAGAGTGCAGAACTCTAGTGTAGTGCCCCGTGAATCTAGTAGTATTCAAAAGAGTGTATTGTCGAATTCTCCTCAGCCATTGTTGCATCGGAATCATTTGAATTTGTAATCCTTGTTGTAGGTGTCGACTTTAGCTTGAAAATATTGATATATGACGATGCAAGTTTCTTGTTTCTTATCTGGAAGTAGGTAGACAGTCGTCCAGCATGTATAGTCATTGATAAAGAGGATTTAGTAGAGGTGGCCAGCTTTTGTAGGAGTACCGAATGGGCCGCAGGTATCAGAGTGTACTAGTTCAAAAGGCTTGGTTATTTGCAGGACTTTGGTTTGAATGAACTTTTGTTTGTATTTCATCTGGGTCCAAATATCACATTTTTGGAAGTTTAAGATCTCGAAACCATCAATGAGACTTTTCATAGCAGTACGGTATAGATGGGCCAATCGACAGTGCTACAGGTGTGGAGATATCGGTGATTTGTTTAGTGTGAGAGATTTTGAGGTAGGTTGGCTTGTGGGCTGGCTTCAGTCAGTTTCGTAGGTGAGTGAATCGGGGTGAGATTGAAGAAAGTAGAGATCTCCTATCTGATTGGCAGTAAGTGTGATTGAGTTTGATGATATGGAGGAGATGCTACATCGAAAGGTTGTGGTGTAGTTAATATGTTTGAGTTGATTGATCGAGAGCAAAGACGGATGAAAGGTAGGAGTATAGAGAGCTTTTGAGTGTAGAATAGTTGATCTCTGTGATATGTCAACGAGACTGTAGTGGGTGCCGATGACTGTTGTTTCATCTCCAAGTTTAATGGAGATTGGTGATGCAAGCCTTTTGAGTAAGACGAATGAGTTGCGATCATTGCATATGTGATGGGAAGCTTCAGAATCAACTTTCCAGCTTGATAAAGTTGTAGTTGATGAGAGAGCGTCGATAATAGTTATAGAAAGAGCAGCATATGCGGTCATGGCCTGTTTGATATCATTTTTGTCGGATAGTCATAAGAGGTCTTCTTCATCTGTGGAAATACCGTGCTGGGCCAGTGCTGTATTTGCTTCTGCCATTTCATCTTTGTTTCATTTCGTGATCCTATTATAGATGTCGTACTATCTCTGATATACATGGCATTCGGCTTTAACATGACCTTGTTTTTCGCAGTAGAAGTATGATCTGTTGTCTTTCTTCTTGATGCCCCCGCTGCCACAGTATATAGTGTTGGCAATGAACCATCGCAGGTTTGTACCATTGACAAACCAGTTCGGTTGAAGCGAAGGGGATCCTTGCCAAGCCATTCGCCTGAAACCCCATCATTTCGGCCCACAACTTCAAACGAAAATAGGTAAGTTAGTTCTTGTCCGATTGCCGCAATGTTGGACGCAACTTGTAGCTGGGATCGAGCTCTTCCGAACACGCTAACATCCAAGGCAATCGGACAAGAACTCTGTTACTTGTTTTCGTTCGAAATTCAATGGTTCGGGAATCGCTTTGAGACAGACTGGCTACATTCGACAAATCCCAGATCGAATGCGAACTGGATGCCTGCACGATTCGATCTGCCACCAACCGAACTGCTTGGTTGCCAAGACTAGCTGTATGTATCATGCTGCTTGAGGATTCAACAATTCTCGGTGCTATAGTTATTCATTTTACAGTACGTACAGGAGTATACATTACCGTTCCTGTCCTTGGATTCTGTAACACTGGGAGCGTCACTCCAGGTTTCCGGTAGAAGTAGTGCCCTTACTGCTTTCAGGACTTGCTTGTTGTGGAAGTTATGAAGATTCGCTCAGGATGTAAAAGTCACTAAAGGTAAATATTCAAGACAAAGATGTTTGGCTTTCCAATGCATATATTGTTAAGGCTTGTTCTCCTCATCAAGAAGCTTGCCCTTCTACCCTTGGAGATTCTAGAGGTCTTTATACCTCTATCCTCTCACTCTAACAATTACTTCTAACTATGCTTTTCTGATGAGCTCTTCTACCTAACCTTCCTTTCACTCCAATGCCCTTCCTGCCCTTCAGCGCTCTTCCAGACCTTGTACATCTTTCAATTAAGATCCCTAACTCAGACAAATAGATCCCCTACTGATATCAGTCCTTCGAACTTCTGTGGTTGGGACCTAACATATCCTTTCAATTTCTCTACTACCAGGCGAATGGTATCCTTTCAATCGTGTGCAACATTTGAGACTTCATCAGCTATACTGCGAATGCAGGGGCTTTCATACCCATGATCTCTCAGCCTCCTTCGCATTATCAATGGCATAAGCTGGAAGAGTATCGACCCAATAACCACTTTTAATTGCTTATGAGTAGGGTGGTTGACTGCATGACAGCTCATCTGATTTCATTGAGTGCAAGTGATAATCTATGTAGTTTCGATGACATCCAGAGATGGCGATTGTGCTATCCTGATACAGCTATTGTCAAGTGATCATAGGTGACCCCGCTCTGATAGCCATTGGTGATGTACAACCTATGAGGTATAACACTACCTCCTCCCCTATAGAGATCATCTCTGAACGATCATACTAATCTGTTCTTTGTTGCTTTGGTAAAACAAATGACCTCTTGTACCCAAAATCCAAAGTCTTTCCTTTCTTCCTTGGTAAAATATGACCTCTTGTACCCAAGACCCAATTCCCTTTTCTAGGTATCTTGCAAGCCGTTAAAAATACTTCATGGAAAAAGGTACTAGCTCAATCTCTTTTCCTTAGTTGCCTGAGGGTTTCACTTATGATTATCCTTCTGTAATCACTTGTCATCGAAATTCTCATAAGGTTTTTCAGTCTAATCTGCTTCGTCTGGATACCCTTTCCACTTAACCAGATATAGCACCATTTTACATTCCTTTCTATACTGGCTGCACATGATCTCTTCATCCTCATAGCCTGTTTCGTATTTGTAGCCTTGTATATCATAACCTTGTTCACTTCCTTCGCTGATAGCCAGTTCTGGTACAGGTCTGATTGGATAAGTAGCCTTTCAATAAGATTCAATGAGAGAGACATGGAAAGCATCATGAATTCGCCAATGATTAGGCAATTGAAGCTTAATTGCTGTGGAAGAAAGTACCTTTAGTACATTAAAAGGACCATGCAGCTTCGAATCTAGCTTTCTGGATGGATGTCTGTTCTTGAGGATTTTCCATTTAGCATGACTAGATCACCAACCGAATGCTTCGGAGGTTCCTTAGCATGTATATCATGTTACATCCCCATTGTTTCTTGGACCTTTTCTAAGCCCTTTCAACATAAGTCATGCATACTTGTCATCCACGAACATAGTTCCTTGATGCTGGATTCTGTGCTTCGGCTTCAATAGGCCAGTTGTTTCGAAGATCAAATCTGTAATTCGCAAAGAACGGTGACATACTAGTCATAGTAGTAAGTGAGTCGTTGTTGGTGAACTCTGCCATTGGCAACATTGCTGACCAATTATCCTGTTCGTAGTTGCACTACTTTCTCAGGTAGCACTCCAATGTCTGGTTTACTCTTTACATTTAACCATCGATGTGTGGATGAAATGATGAAGACATCTTCAAATGAATATCGAGAGCTTCAACCAAAGAAGACCAAAACACGGATATGAACCTGAAATCTCTGTCTGATACTATCTTCGAGAGTAGACCATGGAATCTCCATACTTCTTTCAGGAAGATATTTACCAGGTTTGTGGCATTCTTCTTGTCATCTTTCAGTGGTATGAAGTGTGCCATCTTTGTGAATCTGTCAACGATAAACCAGACCGATAAACTACCAACTGAAACAGGTAAGTCGAAGATGAAATCTATAGTGATTGAATCTCATAGACGGTGTACTAATTTGAGAGGTTGTAAAAGTCTGTAGTGAATTTGTCGAGCTGCTTTGTTCTTCTGACATTCAGGACATGAACGGATGTAATCATCGATGAATTTCTCTATCTATAGCCAAAGGTAGTTCCTTCAAAGCAACTCAATTGTTTTATCTTGTCCTATATACCCAGCTACCTTCGAATCATGCTCTTTGTAGAGTATCTGCTTTTGTAACAGAAGATTATCTGGGATCCACAGCCTGCCTTTATAATAAAGGGCTTCGTTTTCGAACAAGATATCAGAGCTTGGACTACCTTCAATTGCTCTAACATATTCTTCCTGCCATGTAGTATCGTTATTTGCTGCGCCTACCACCGCCTCTAATAACCAAGAATTGAACTTGACTACTGGGATTGACCTTAACTTAGCAGAAGAAATCATGATCTGTTCACCTTGTAGCTTCGCAGCTGTCACCTGGACTGTTTTCCCTTCAGATGTCACGATCTGATTGGATCTTAATACACGGTGTATTGGTTGATTTTCATTTTCTTCAATACTACCTCCTCCCTTTTTAGGGTAGTACTCCGAACGCCTACATAATACATCAGATTTCCCATTTGCACTCCCTGATCGGTAGAATATCTTGAAATCATAACCAGCTAGTTTCTGTGTCTAACAGGCTTATTTCCAATTCAGTATCTTAGTAGTGGTGAAGTATTCAAGATTCTTGTGATCGGTAAACACACTGATTGGATGGGCTGCTCTTTCAAGATACTGTCTCCATTCTTTGAAGGCAGATACTACTACTAGCATTTCTTTATCGTGGATCTCATAATTAATCTCTGCCTTATCCATCTTTCGAGAGTGGTAGGCCATGGGGTGTAGCCATCCATCAACCACTTGGGAAGGGACAGCGCCAATGGCGAAGTCACTCACGTCAGTCTCTATCACCACAGGGTGTATACGTTCAAAGTGGCGAAGGATTGGTGCCTCAGTAAAACACTTCTTTAACAAATTGAAAGCCTATTGACTGTGTAGATCTGCCTTCCAATCGAACTGCTCACCAGTTTGTTTGGTTAGATCTGTCAATAGTTTGAAGATTTTCGAAATGTCTTTTATAAAGCATCGGTAGAAATTTGCAAATCCCAAGAACGATTGAATATCCTTGACAGAGTATGACTGTTTCCACTTCAGGATGGTATCAACCTTGTCTTCTGCCATACTGTTACCTTTTCCTGATATAATATATCCAAGCAATTCAACTTGTTTTTGATTCCATTTGCACTTATCTCGTGCTTTGGGCAAGTTGTTTACCTGTAATCTACGAAGGACTTCTCTTGTCAATTGTATATGCTCTTCTTAGTCTTTTGTATAGATAAGGATATGATCTACATAAATCACCACTCCATGATCGATTAGTTCTCTTAGGATCTCATTCATCATGTCTTGGAATGAGGCTGGCACATTAGCCAATCCAAAGGGCATGATCAGATATTCATAATGTCCATATCTCGTACGGAATGCTGTTTTCCATTCATTTCCAGGCTTTATTCGAATAAGATTATAATCAGCCTTTAGGTCAATCTTCGTAAAGAGCTTGAAGCTATTAACTCTGTCCTTAAGTTCATTCATGAGTGGCAAAGGGTACCGGTTTCATAATCATGATGTGGTTGAGTCCTCTGTAATCTACACACAATGTTAAACCCCTTCCATGAGACTTTGGAACGAAGAGTATAGGTGCTCCAGCTGGTGACTTGCTTGAATGGATCTTGCCAGAATCAAGCATTTCTTTTAGACAATCTTCAAGGACACAGAGAGTTATTTCTCAGAGAGAGCATAGATAGGATCCCACAGATGTTGCTCTCCATCCTTCAAGTCTATTGCATGATCAAACGACCGATGTGGTAGCAGAGCATTGGCAGTTTCTCCATTATAAACTGACTGAAACTCTCAATACTGCCATGGAATTTGCCCGACCCAATCAATTTCTATTTCATTTGCTGCATTAATCTGTATGGACTCAATCACCCCGATCCATTGTGGATCAGTACCATACCTGAGAATAATATTGACATATTCAATCGACAATATACTAACAGCTGCCTTTGTACAATGCTGATGACAATGCTTCGATGTGAATTGGAGTTTATCACCTTCTTCAGTGATTCCTCAGAGTGTTCCATGCTTGACAATCCACCAGTAAGGTAACCTTATATCAGTTGCTGATTCCATAGGACCGATTGAGAATATTTCTTTGGTATAATAGTTTTCATACCGAAGAGTGACTGGGTAGGTATACCACAATCCAACACCTTCTACAATCAGGCCATTGAAATTTTCAACTGACTTTGGTTCTGTTCGAGTTACCAATGGAACTCCATTAGACTCGGCCCACTGTTTTGACATCACAGGTATATCACACCCTGTGTTCAGAAGGAGTCTCACCAGGACGTTGCTTTTGTCCTTAAATGATGCAAACATACGTACTATAGGTCTTGAACCAGTCTTTGGTTCTGGAGGTAATTGCTTTGCTTTATTGGATTCAGGATGAGGTGCTTTGGCCGAGACCTTACGTTTTCGATCTTTTAGTGTGGCAACCATAATGAACTGCGTTTCGATACAGCTTCAACCGCAATGGGTTGTGGTTTTAAGTAAGTCTATGGGGTATACAGGTTTGTTTTCGAACATAATGTGATAGTCATATGTTTGCTTTTGAATACTATAAGACCAGAATATTTCAAGTACTGAACTCATCCTCTGGCACCCTTTTAAGAACAGAAAGAAGTCATTTCTCATTGAACCAAACTCAACATAAAACAACTGTGGGTGTCTATATCCAAAAGGAAAGATCACAATCTTAAAACTTAAGAAAAGACAAAAGAAATCCAGCGTCTCTCAATCGTCATTTTCCATACCATCAGAGTCTATCTCATTGAACCTCCTCGAGGGTGTGTGAGTTGCAGATGCTGTGATGCTATCAGTCAAACTTCTTGGTCTGACATTAGAACAGGAGGCTGTAGTCTCTTGTTTCGGAGCTTTCTCCTTATCCTTGGATTTCCTGTTCTTCTTGCTAGTCGAAGCCTTGATGGGAGTCTTACAGAAGAACCATTTATCATGCTCAGAGGATCCACAACATTTGCATTCGTTGCCTTTGGCTCTTGCTTCTAGCAGACTTTCAGGAATACCTTTAAGGGCTTTGACCTTATCAGTGTGAATAGGCTTTTGTCTCTTCTTCTCAGTTCGAGATTTCTTGGGGTCAGAACCCTTGTCTTTCTCTGGATTCGTTTCTTGATTCTTATCATTCCCCTGATGCTCATCCCTCTTCCGCTTTTTTCCCTTCTTGCTTTGGAAGTTGTCACAGTTCTGATGAGACCTATTCTTTTCTGCCAACTGATCATCGTATCATACACCCACTCGCCTCTTTAACTCGATGAAGGCTGTGTCGTTTTTGGATGGTACATCTGCAGTTGATATTCGATCGAAAATCTCATCGTTCATTTCTTGTTTATGGGAATGGATGTAAAAGATTTCACTCAGACATACTTGGAAGTTGAGGGTTTCCATCTTCGTGAAGAAGTCCTCAATATCTCCAGTGTACTTAAGATTATTCATCTTTTGCACGGACTTCTCTTCCTCCTGCTTATCGACAAACCTTTCTTCCATTGTACTGGTGAAGGACTTCCAGTTATCTACCTGAAAGAACTTCTTCATCTCTTCTTCGCGGTTATCATACCAGGCTAGGACCTTATCTTCCACGAGCCCACCAATCCAGATGATCTTATTTATGTCATCATGGAATTCATCGTGGAAATACTGTAGATAACGTTCCACTGATCGAATCTACCTTCGATATATTTCTTTGGAATCCTTCTTATCCCCTTTGAAGACAGGAGGCATTTTCATTTTGTCTTTCTTGGAGGACCTTGCTGGTATGTGAGGGTTGGTAGATAGCGTGTCATAGTCTGTGCCATCAGAAGGAGATAAAGGTATCTGGCTTGGATGTAAACTTCCTGCATTACTTCCTCTGCCTCTGCCTCCTCTACCTCCTCCACACCCTCCTCCTCCTCCGCCTCCTCTACCTCCTCAGCTTCCACCACTACCTCCACTACTACCTCCCCCTCCTTCCTCATCCTCAGTGCCAGAGAAGTCAGATTCTGAACCAGAGCCTCCTGGTGGTAGGGCTCCCTCAGGGTCCGGAGTAAGGGCCTCTTTAACCCAATATCCTTCTCCTTTGGTATCTAGACAGTAACGAAAGCAAAATCCTTCCTCACTTGATTTAATATCTCCTTCTTGATATCCAAGGACAGACCTTGCTAGGGACTTGATAGATTTCTTACTGGTTTCGTCCGATAGCCTATTAATAAGGGTCCTTGTGAATTCCCGAAATATTTTCTCCATGTCCCTTCGAGTCTTCCTTGTATCGCTTTCTCTCTGCTTCTTTTCAGTATCATCCTTTTTCCTGAGTTCTGTAACTCTCTTAGCCTCTTCACTGGCTTTCCGCTTGATAGGGGTAACCTCTTCTGATTGATTGTGTACTTGGAGAGCAAGCCTTTCTTGAGTTCTTTCCCTCTTTTTCAACACACCGGAGAGAGTGGTCTACGCTGCTGATGGGGACTGTATTTGTTTTCCAAGACCCAGGCGTAGCTCCTCATAGGCTTCGGAAGACTGTGCCTTCACAATGGCAATTGCAGCACTAACATTGGCCATAAATACCTGGGACTGGCTAACGATATCTGATTGATATTCTAGCTGTACCCTCTGCAGGTTATCAACTCCTGAAGCCACAGCATCATAAATCTCGTGTTTCCTATACACTAGGATCTCATATGCTCTGACAACTGCGGCAATACCTCTCTGATTTTGATGTTGCTTGTTTGAGTTTGTGTAATCAATGCATCCATTAGGTTCAATTCTGACTCGATGATATTTTTCAAAGAGACTATCCAATCAGGAATAGTATTCCGTACAATGGGTTCAAAACGGACTACTTGTTTCCCTTTATCTCCTGCCAGTACCAACGTATTTTCCCTTGATACCAGCATCACTGCCTCCCCCATCGTTGTGACAGATCTAGCGTCCGTCATTGCTCAGAATTGACCCTGATTTGTCCTTCAAAGATCGTACTATAGAAACTTCAAGTTCCGAAGAAGGGGACTAAATCTAGATTCCAATCAATATGGAACCTTGCACCTGCTCCCTGTTGTAACTGTAACGAAGGTTCGTAGTCTGGTGCGTCAGAAATTCACAAGCCTGGGAGGATAATGGTTCCGATCAGGGCTAGCAAGATGACTATCCTGATGTATATGAGGGATTGCTGCTTTCGGAGGTATGTGCGGTGTAGTAGTTCTGTCTTTGACCGATAGATTGTGATGGCTAATGCCAACTGGATGTAGTACCCTTCTTGTACAAGTTCACAGTGATAGCTTTCCTTGGAGAGAGACTCTCTTTCCCCGCTAGTATAGAGGTCGAAATCTGGTTCGTAATACCAGCACTCTCCCTGTGATATGTTGCAGCCAATATCCACAATATAAAAGTGCATAAGCATCAAGAACCTTTGATCGCTTGGAGGGTAGAAAGATAGCTTCAAAAGAAGTATTTTTTTTTGTTAACAATATAATGTAATACTGGGAGCATCACTCCAGGTTTACCAGTACAAGTAGTATTCTTACGGCTTTCAGGACTTGCTTGTGATGGAAGTTATGAATATTCGCTCATGATGTGAAAGTCACTAAAGGTAAAGATTCAAGACAACGATATTTGTCTTTCCGATACATATATTGTCAAGGCATGTTCTCCTTGTCAAGAAGTTTGCCCTTCTACCCTTGGAGATTCTAGAAGTCTTTATACCTCTATCCTCTCGCTCTAACAATTACTTCTAACTACGCTTTTCTCATGAGCTCCTCTATCTAACCTGTCTTTTGCACGAATACCCTTCCTGCCCTTCAATGTTCTTCTGGACCTTCCGCATCTTTCCGCTTGGATCTATAACTCCGACAATTAGATCCCCTACTGACATCAGTCCTTCAGACTTCTGTGGTCTAGACCTATCGTATCCTGTGGATTTCCTTGCTTCCAGGCGAATGGTATTCTTTCGATCGTGAGGGATATTTGAGGCTTCATCATCTACGCTACAAATGCAGGTACTTTAGTATCCATCAGGAAAAAATCAATTTTGCACCCAGGCCATACGTGGGCCTAGGGCGCTTCGCATGCTTCAATCGAAACCTCTTGAGCCTTGTCGTAGAGTGACACTGCATGTGCGTATATACAACCTCTGGCATTGTATTCGGTCCTCCTGACTCAGTATTCATTACTGTCACAGCTATTCAGTGTACATAATTCTTACTGATACAGCCATGCAGTGTGCATACCTTTCTCGATCACAGACTTGATTTACCAGGGCCATCAATTGATTACTTAAAGTCACACACTTGATTCACAAATTTATTGCTAACTATATCCAAATAATCATGGTAGATCTTGAATAGACTTGGGGCAGTACATGGTGCAAGTGTACTGGCGGAGAAGATCAATACAGGTTGGGTACAAATGGTTGCCTCAGCTGGTGGGAGACGATTGCGATTGGCTGGCTCTGGGCTGGCTGGATACGATCTAGCCGTGCTGTCTACATACGATCGAGCCATGCTGGCTCTCGGCTGGCTGTATGCGATGAGCAGATCTGGATGGAAGCATTAATTTTTCGATCAGGTGTACTTGGATGTCGAGCTGGGATGGCTGTCGACTGACTAGATACGATCGAGCCGTGCTGGATCACTGCTGGCGGGAGATAATACAGCCGGGTTGGTTGGGCGCGATCGAGCCGTACTGGCTACACGCGATCGAGCTGTGCTGGCTATACGCGATCGAGCTGTGCTGGCTACACGTGATCGAGCCATGCTGGCTACATGCGATCGAGCTGTGCTGGCTGCACGCGATCGAGCTGAGCTGGCTGCACACGATCGAGCCGTGCTGCCTCTCGGCTGGCTGTATGCGATGAGCAGATCTGGACGGAAATATTAGCATTTCGATCAGGTGCACTTGGAAGTCGAGCTGTGCTGGCTGTCGACTGACTAGACGCGATCTCGCTGCGCTGGATCACCGCTGGCGGAAGATGATCGAGCCGGGCTGGCTGGATACGATCGAGCCATACTGTCTCACCGCTGGCGGGAGATGATCGAGCCAGACTGTTTGGACCCGATTGAGCTGGACTGGCTCTCCGCTGGCATGAGATGATCGAGACTGGATGGCTTACGGCTGACTGGAGATGATCGTACTGGGCTGACTCGATGCGATTAAGCCGGGCTAGCTTTTGGCTGGCTAGAGATGATCGATAACGACCGGCTGGTTATCTCAGTTACAATTGTGTGTACATCTGTTAGCATTGCAAATAAAGAGAGAGACTGTGAGAGAGAGAGGAAGGAGTATCATAGAGTTGAACTTAGAACTTAGAACTTAGAACTTAGAACTTAGAGTGCAAATACGGTTGAAAGTAAGGCGGGAAAAGGGTCAGACAATATATAAAGGGCGCTTACCTGATCTCGGCTGCCAAGTGTACTTACAAGGCCAAGTGCACTTACAAGGCCAAGTGCACTTACAAGGCCAAGTACACTTACAAAGCCAAGTGGAAGCCCAGTGCACTTACAAGGCCAAGTGCACTTACAAGATCAAGTACACTTACGAAGCCAAGTGCGACCCAATTGTACTTATGAGGCCAAGTGCGCTTATGAGCCAAATGCACCTGACACCGCCATTCCACTGGGTCTCGGCTGGCTGGCCGGGATCGAGCTGGCCTGGCTCTCCACTGGAGGGCAATGATCGAGCCGGACTGGCTGTCTGCTGGCAGGAGATGATCGAGCTGGCCTGGCTCTCGACTGGCTGGATGCAATCGAGCTGACCTGGCTCTCTGCTGGCGGGTGATGATCGAGCCGGCCTGGCTCTCTGCTGGCGGGAGATAATTGAGTTGGGCTGGCTCTCTGCTGGCTGAACGTGATCGAGCAGCGATGGCTCTCTGCTGGCGGGAAATGATAGAGCTGGGCTGGTTCTCGGATTGTTGAAGGGAATCGAGCTGGGCTGGCTCTCTGCTGGCAGGAGATGATCGAGCTGGGCTTGCTCACAGCTGGCTGGACGAGATTGAGCCGGGCTGGCTAATGGCTGGCTAGTTACTATGTGATCGCACCGGCCAGACAAAAAACACGGTATATTAAGCGCCCCAAGGCACTGTGCAGAGTGATATGCGACCATGTGAAAACCTAGCCCCAGGAGTTGTTTTTGCAGTGCCTCACATCGTATCGCCACGGACTTACATTTTACCATGCCCACCGACATTCCAGATACTCCCGGTACACCACTAATGTCCGGGCGTACTTCATACACCCTGACGCAGGGATTGTTTCCCAATCTCTATGGCTTCTTAGCTTCCTTTGCATTGTCCAAAGTATGAGCTGGCAGAGTATCACTCCAATAACAACTTTTAATTTCTTATCGGTAGTGTGGTTGACTACATGACAGCTCATCAGATTTCGTTGGATACGAGTGATATTCTATGTAGTTTTGACCATGTCCAGGGATGGCGCTTGTGCTATCCTATTACAGCTATCGTCGAGTGATCATAGGTGACCCCGCTTCGATGGCCATTGGTGATGTACAATCTGTGAGGTGTAACAGATTCTCCTCAATTTTGTAGCCTCTCCAGTTGCCATGGCCATGGCCATGGCCTTTGTGGCTATCTTGTTGTGTGTCAAGTGCTGATCAGGTGATGGTATCTCCGATCTCTGTGACGAGGCTGGCCTGGCTTCGTATCGTTTGATGGTGTCCATAACTTGCTCTAGAGATAGTACTGGAGTTTGGTGTTCGAAGATCTTAACTAACATTTGGTATTCTTTTGGTACAGTAATGAAGATATAGGTGTTGAGGATTTCATCAGTGATTTCTTCGGGGGTGCAGATGAATTGGTTCCGATACTCAAGAAGCCTTGTGCAGTATCTCTGGATCCCTTCGTCCTTGATTGAGTAGACTGCATGGAAGCTGCAAAGGATTTGGGTGCATCCGATTTGAGTAGTTGTATTGTTGAGTCGATTTCAGAGGATTAACCACATTTCAGCTGGATCCTCGATATTCTTAACGTATATGAATAGATAGTCAGAACATCTCATGTAGATTTGCACTTGAGCTTTGGCGGCTCGGTTGTGCCAGTTGCATTGTTGAGATTGGATGGTTAAGTCAGAGCCGACTATAAGAACCTCTTTACCAGTGACAATATGTATGCATCCATGGCAATGAGTATACGGTGTATCTTTTCGTTCCAAATACAGTTGTTTGATTTGGTTAGCCTAGGGATGCTTCCGAAGTTGATCTGAAAGGTTTGGGCAGATATGGTGAGGGTGGTGCTGGTGTTGAGTTCGAATGAGGTTGTTTGTTTTGATTGTTGTAGCATCATCGCTGTGGTGATGCGGTTTCAGTGGTACAAATACAGTTAGATGACATGATTATAGTGTGGAGAATAACCAGAAGGTATATAAAGTGTTTCAGGCAGAAATAAGAATAGTTTTATATGGTTACGACCGCTGGGCTTATAACCTGTTACTTTGTGAAATACGAATAGATACTTGACTTGTATCTACGGTGCCTACAAAGTCATATATGTACATCTGAGTAGGTTTATCTTACAGGTGAACCCCATACCCCCGACCTCAGTCTGCAGATCTGCAGGCCTACATGCCCTATGGCCCTATTTGGACAGATCTTCTAAGTATACAAGTAAGAATTGATTATGATATCCAAATGAGTGATTTCCTGTGGAACGTTGATGATGTGCAACGATACTGCTTGTACCATTCAGAATGAGTAATTGTTCGAGTGAATGTAGATGACTGCACTTTGAGGCCACCTGGAGATTTACAACATGCTAGGTGTAACATCAATATCACAATGCATGTCAACTGAAAGAAATCTGCAGGATCACTCCAATTGGATATGTAGCTCAACATCATTGATACTCCACAGAAATGGAAGCCCAAGGAGGTCTGTCCAGATCATATTGTCAAGGGAACTATCAAAGACATTACAACAAGAGCTCTTGAATAGCCTGATATGTACTACCTTTGTTATTATCTGCCAGTGCTGGAAAGCTCCTCCATAGGGATACTTGCCAGACTATTCTGCTTCATAGTGGGTTCGGTCATTATGGTTGAAAGCTGATCGTACAACTAATTTCTCAATTCTCATGATCACAATAAGTGGCAAGAAATCATGCAATATACTATGTCCTTTGACATAATCAATTGAGAAAGTAATCAATAAGAGGACACATTTCTACAGTCATGATACAATCATTGGATCTGGATACATACATCACTGAGTGCTCGCATGGTAAACAGGTGATATTATACAGGACACTGTGTTCATTTCTAGCTCCTGATATACATACACTTGCAAAGCGGAAACTCCTAAGCAATAGAATCAAATATATAATCCAAAGGTGATAATTGAAAACGAGTAGGATCTGGCAAAGAAAACATTACCCACAGTCCTAGAAATCCTTTCACTTAGCAAAAAGCAACAATTATTACTACAACTTATTACTTTACAAATACTCCTTTTAGGTACTGATTGCACAATAACTGCCATGAAAGAGACATTACATATTCATATCAGAGGAGCAGGTGTGATTGGCAACAATGTAGAAATTTATGCTATTGAGCAGCTGATGATATAACTATAAATCGAACACACACTACAATTGTGTTGTACTACAGATACTTCCACAGAAAATATCGGAGGAAGTACTTATCGTTCCGCATCAAATATCTTCCGAAAAGGATATATCTCTCCAACAACTGTGAAGTAGCAAGTATTGTTGAACTGCAATTCAGTATTAATAGTAAACAAAATAATTATATTATATACACAAAGCATCCCCTTAATAGAAATTTAATGTAAGAATATCAAAGGTAACAATTCATACTAATCAAAATACCAACACACTAACATACAAACACGAAAAGACTTTTTATTCGGCAGACTTGAAGTTGTTGTACTTACAAGTGATTTCTACCAATTATCAACAATGATTGGAAATGGGTTAAAGTATTCAAATACACCATTCAAATTATAGGACCAACTATATGTAGATGATACAAACTCTGAACAAACAAAGACTTCCAATAAATACTTCAAAGATTGTAACTAGCATTGGCAAAGAACTACCGACAGTTTGCTCTATTGACAAACTGATTCAATTCGAGTGAAGCAAATCCTTGCTAAGACATTCACACTCAATTATACCATTTCGTCTAACAACTGAAAACAAAAATAAGTAAGTAATATCTTGTCCAATCGACTTGATATATTTTTTATCTTGTAGATAACAACAAGTGCCTCCAAATGAATTGAAAATCAAACTGATCGGACAAGTACTCACTTAGTTCTATTGTGTTTCAATTCCTGAGATTCAGTTTGAAGTTTCAGTCGAACCTCGAAACTTCGGGAAACCTTGGATGGAATCTGCTTTAAACTCCTACTCAATTTGAATCCACTTGAACTGATCCTCATCATTACCAATACCAGTCAAAACAAATTGTGAAATATGTTCAGCATATGTGTATGGCAGTATTTCCACAATATCATTGTACTTGACAAGCAAATATTGCAAGCTGAAGATCAACAATAGGAACATTTGCTGCACAAATACCGGTACCAACCAATCAATATGAAAGATTATGAATGGTTTAACTACTGACAGTATATTATGTTAATTAATTATAGTTACAAAAGAAGAGATTTCATAGATGATAAGTATGTTAAATACATTCAGATATAAAATACAAATGTCATGTATGTGACAATATGGAGCACAAATAAACTGTCAAATGTTTCTATTCCTTTCAACTTACAATAATTCCAAAGATATTAACTGATATAAACTATATACTATCTGTGACTATAATTCTGAACAATTTGGATCAGACATCCTTCCATATATAAAAGGTATACCTATTATAATTAATAACAATCTCTTAATACGGTTAGAACTTGTTGATGAAAAATAAAGCAATGTTACACCTCACAAGCTGTAGATCACCATAGGCTATCAGAGCAGGGTCACCTACAATCACCAGATGATAGCCGTATTGAGATAGTAAAAGCACCATCCCTGGATATGATCGAAACTAGACAGAATATCACTTGCATCTACCGAAAACACATGAACTGTCATGCAGTCAACCACACTACTGATAGTGAGTTAAAGGTGATTCTTGGGACGATACCCTGTCAGCTCATGCCATCGATAATGCAAAGACAGCTGAGAGGCTATAGATACGAAAGCACCTGCATTTGCAGCCTAGCTAACGAAGCCTCTTATATCCCTCACGATCGACAGGATACCATTCGCCTGGAAGCAAAGTGATCGAAAGGATTCAATAGGTTCAGACCACAGAAGTCCGAAGGACTGATGACAGTAGAAGTGCTATTCGTCTGAGTTAGAGATCTGAGCGGAAAGATGCGGAAGGTCCGAAAGAGCGCTGAAGGGCAGGAAGGGTATTGGAGAGAAGGGAAGGTTAGGTAGAGGAGCTCATGAGAAGAGCTTAGATAGAAGTAATTGTTAGAGCGAGAGGATAGAGGTATAAAGACCTCTAGAATCTTGGAGGGTAGAAGGGCAAGCTTCTTGACGAGGAGAACAAGCCTTAACAATATACGATTTGAAAAGCCAAACATCTTTGTCTTGAATCTCTATATTTAGTGACTTTCACATCCTGAGTGAATCTTCATAACTTCCATCGCAAGCAAGTCCTGAAAGCCATAAGGATACCACTGGTACTGGTAAACCTGGAGTGATGTTCCCGGTGTTACATTATATTGTTAGCAAAGAAAGACTTCTGTTGAAGCTATCTTTCTACCCTCCAAGCGATCAAAGGTCCTTGATGCTTATAGGCTTTATATCCCAGATATTGGCTGCCACATCTCACAGGGAGAGTGCTGGTATCACGAGCCAGACTTCAATTTCATTATCAGCTGGAAAAAGATATCTCTCCCTAAGGGAAGCTATCACTGTGAGCTTGTATGTGAAGAAGACTACATCCAGTTAGCATTAGCAGTCACCATTCATCGATCGAAAACCAAAGCATTATACCGCGCACACCTCTGAAAGCAGCAATCTCTCACATACCTCAAGATAGTCATCTTGCTAGCCCTGATCGGAACCATTGTCCTCCCAGATCTGTGAATGCCCTATTCACCAGACTACGAACCTTCATTACAGTTACAACAGGAACCTGGTGCTGGGTTCCTTGTTGATTGGAATCTTGATTTAACTCCCTTCTTCAAAACTTGGAGCTTTTACAGCAGGAGCTTTCACGGACAGATCTGGATCATACTTTGAGCAATGATAGATGCTGGGTCTGATACGATGATAGGGGAGGCAGTGACGTTGATACGGAGGGAAATTGCGTTGGTAGTAGCAGGGGATAAGGGGAAGGAAGTAGTTCACTACGAACCCATTGTACGGAATGATATCCCTGATTGGGTGGTCGCTTTGATAAACAGCATCGAGTCAGAGTTGAACCGAATAGATGCATTGATTACGCAGACTCAAACAAGCAACATCAAGATCAAAGAAGCATTACCTGAGTTGGTCACAGTATACTAACCCATTGTGTAGGGAAAATGAGATATACGATACTGTTACTTCAGGAGTCGATAACCTGCAAAGGCCGCAGCTAGAACATCACACAGACATTATCGCCCAGTCCCAGGTATTCACAGCCAATGTTAGTGCTGCAATTGCCATTGCGAAAGCACAGTCTTCCGAAGTATATCAGGAGTTATGCCTAGCTCTTGGGACTCAGATACAGTCCTCATAGGTAGCATGGACCTCTCTCTCTAACATATTGGAAAAGAGGGAAAGAGGGAAAGAGAGGCTCGTTCTCCAAGTACATACACAGTCAGAAGAACTTATCAGTGTCAAGCGAAAGGCCAATGAAGAGGCCAAGAGAGTAACAGAACTCTAGAAAAAGGCTGATGCTGAGAAGAAGCAGAGAGAATGTGATATGAGAAAGACTCGAAGGGACATGGAGAAAAAGTTTCGGAAGTTCACAAGAATCCTTATGACTAGACTATCAAACTAAACTACCAAGAAATCTATCAAGTCCCTAGCAAGATCTGTCCTTGGACATCAAGAAGGAGATATCAAACCAAGTGATAAAGGGTTCCACCTGATTTACTGTATAGGTACCAAAGGAGAAGGATATTTGATTAAAGAAGCCATTACTCCAGATCCTGAAGGAGCTCCACCACCACAAAGAGGATCTGGTTCAGAATCTGGCCTCTCTGGCTCTGAAGATGAGAAAGGAGGCGGAGGTGGTGGTGGTGGAGGAAGCGGAGGAAGTGGAGGAGGCGGAGGTGGAGGTGGAGGTGGTGGAGGAGGTGGTGGAGGAGGCGGAAGTAGAGGAAGCAATGCAGGAAGTTTACATCCAAGTCAAATATCCCTACCTCCTGCTGGCAGCACAGACAATAGTAAGCCACCTTCCAATCCTCACCTACCAGCAAGATCCTCCAAGAAAGGCAAAATGAAAATGTTTCCAGTCTTCAAAGGGAATAAGATGGATCCGAAAACAATCTATCGAAGGTGGATTCGATCAGTGGAACGTTATCTACAACACTTCTGCGATGAATTCCACGATGACATTGACAAGATCATATGGGTTGGAGGCCTGTTGGAAGGCAAGGCCCTAGCCTGGTATGATAACCGTGAAGAGGACATGAAATAGTTTTTCCAGTTTGATAACTGGAAGTCTTTCACCAGTACCATGGAAGAAAGATTCATCGATAAGCAAGAGGAAGAGAAGTCCCTGCAAAAGATGAATGATCTGAAGTACACTGGAGATATTGAGGACTACCTAATGAAGATGGAAATCTTCAACTTTCGAGTATGTCTCAGCGGAACCTCTTATATTCATTCCCTTAAAACAGGAATGAACGAGGAAATTCTGGATTGAATGTCAACTGCAGAGGTACCACCCAAAGATGACACAGCCTTCATCGAGTTCATGAGATGAGTGGGTGTATCATATGAAGATCGGTTCGCAGAGAAGAATAGGTCTCATCAGAATCTTGACAACTCCCAAAGCAAGAAGGAAAATAAATGAAAGAGAGATGAACATCAGGGGAAGGATAAGAACCAAGAAAAGAATTCAGAGAATGACAAAGGTTCTGACCCCAAGAAACCTGGAAATGAGAAGAAGGCACCGAAGCCTATTCACACTGCTAAGGCCGAAGCCCTTAAGGGTATTTCTGAAAGTCTGCTAGAGGTAAGAGCCAAGCACAACGAATGGAAACGTTGTGGATCCTCTGAGCATGATCGATCGTTTTTCTGTAAGAATCCTATCAAGGCTTCATCTAGCAAGAAGAGCAAGAAATTCAAAGATAAGGAGGAAGCTCCGAAGCAGGAGACTACAGCCTCCAGTTCAAAGGTCAGACCAAGGAGCTTGGCTCACAGGATCACAGTGTCTGCAACTCATACACCCTCAAGGAGGTTGTATGAGGTGGATTCTGATGATAGGGAAATTGACGATTGAGAGATACTGGGTTTCTTATATCTTTTCTTAGGTTTCGGATTGCGATCTTTCCTTTTGGGTATAGATACCCACAGACTGTTATACCTTGAGTTTAGTTTTAATGAGAAACGATTTCTTTCTATATAAAAAAGGGTGCCTGATGATGAGTTCAGTACTCGAAATATATTGGTCATATAGTACCCAAGTGCAAACATATGACTACCATATTATCGAAACAATCATAAATACCTCTACGTATATAACTACCACTAGAACCACAATCCATTGTGGCTGGAGCTGTGTCGAAAGGCAGTTCATCATGATTTCTACACAAAAAAACAGATAACGCAAGGCCTCGGCCGAAGCACCTCAACCTCAACTCAAGAAAGCAAAACAGTTACTCCCAGCACCAAAGACAGGTTCAAGACCCACAGTATGCATGCTTGCATCATTCAAGGACAAGAAGAATGTCCTAGTGAGGGTTCTTTTGGATACAGAGTATGATACACCTATGATATCAAAGCAGTGGCCCGAGACTAATGTTATCCTATTGGTTATTTGAACAGAACCAAAGTCAGTTGAGAATATCAATGGCGAGATTGTAGAGGGAACTGGATGGCAGTATACCTTTCCAGTTACTCTTCGGTACGAAAACCACTATATCAAAGAGTCCTTCGAAATCGGAACCATGGAATCAGCAACTGAGATCATATTACCTTACTGGTGGATCGTCAAGCATGGAGCACTCAGAGGAATCACTGAAGAAAGTAATAAGCTCCAATTGATATCAAGGCATTGCTATCAGCACTGTACAAAGGCAGCAGACAGCTCATTCTCAATTGAATATGATAATAGCATCCTCAAGTTTGATACTTATCTATGATGGATCGGAGTAATTGGGTCTATGCATATGAATGCAGCAGGCAAAATGGAGATCGATTGGATCGAGCGAATTCCATGGCAGTATTGAGACTTTCAGACAGTTTATAATGGAGATACTACCAACCCTCTGCCACCACATCAATCATTTGACCATGCAATAGAATTAAAAGATTGGGAGCAGCCTCTATGGGGTCCCATCTATGCTCTTTCTGAAAAAGAACTTTTGGTTCTTGAGGAGTATCTGAAGGAAATACTCGATTCTGGCAACATTCGTCCAAGCAAGTCACCAGCTGGAGCACCAATACTCGTCGTCCCAAAGCCTCATGAAAGGGGTTTAAGATTATGTGTCGATTACAAAGGACTCAACCGCGTCACAATTATGAATCGGTATCCTTTGCCACTTATGAACGAACTTAGGGACAGAGTTACTGGCTCAAAGCTTTTTACGAAGATTGACCTAAAGGCTAGTTACAATCTTATTCGAATAAAGCCTGGTGATAAATGGAAAATATCATTTCGTACGACATATGGCCACTATGAATACTTGGTTATGCCCTTTGGATTGGCAAATGTGCCAGCCTCATTCCAAGATATGATGAACGAGATCCTGAGAGATCTAATCGATCATGGAGTTGTGGTTTATATAGATGATATCCTTATCTATTCTAACGATGAAGAAGAGCATATACGATTGACAAAGGAAGTCCTTCGTAGATTACAGAAAAACAACTTGGATATAGCACCAGATAAGTGCGAATGGCATCAGAAACAAGTTGAATTCCTTGGATATATCTTATCGAGAGAAGGTATCAGCATGGCAGAGGACAAGGTTGAAACTATCTTGAAATGGGAAATGCCAGACTCAGTCAAAGACATTCAGTCATTCTTAGGATTTGCCAATTCTTATCGACACTTCATTAAGGACTTTTCAAGAATCTGCAGACTGTTTACAGACCTTACCAAACAAACTGGTGAACGGTTCGATTGAAAGGTACACCCACAGTGTCAACAGGCTTTCGATTTGTTAAAGAAGTGTTTTACTGAGGTACCAATCCTTCGTCACTTTAAACCTGAACATCCTGGGGTTATTGAGACTGATGCCAGTGACTTCGCTATCGGCGCTGTCCTTTCCCAAGTGATTGATGGACGATTACACCCTGTGGCCTACCGCTCTTGCAAGATAGATAAGGCGGAGATTAACTAGGAGATTCACGATAAGGAGATGCTGGCAATAGTATCTGCCTCTAAGGAATGGAGCTGTTATCTCGAAGGTGCAGCCCATCAAATTAGTGTATTTACCGATCACAAAAATCTTGAGTACTTGACCACTACAAAGATATTGAATCGAAGACAAGCACGATGGGCAGAGGAACTAGCTGGTCATGATTTCAAGATATTCTACCAACCAGGCAGTGCAAATGGGAAACCTGATGCATTATCTAGGCATTTGGAGTACCACCCTAAAAAGGGGGGAGGTAGTATCGAGGAATACGAAAATCAACCAATACACTGCGTTTTAAGACCGGATCAGTTGGTAATATCTGAAGGGGAAACAGTGCAGATGACAGCAGCAAAGCTACAAGGCGAACAGATAATGATTTCTTCTGCTAAGCTGAGGTCGATCCCAGTAGTCAAGTTCAATTCTTGGTTATTAGAAGTAGTGGTAGGTACTGCAAATAACGATGCTGCATGGCAGGAAGAGTATGTTAGAGCAATGGAACGAAGTCCAAGCCCTGATATCTCTTTCGAGAACGAAGCCCTTTATTATAAATATAGGCTGTGGATCCCAGACGATCTACAGTTACGAAAACAAATACTTGAAGCAGAACATGATTCGAATGTAGCAGGATATATGGGACAGGATAAGACAATTGAGGTGGTTCGAAGGAACTTCTTTTGGCCAGAGATGGAGAAATTCATCGAGGACTATATCCACTCATGTCCTGAATGTCAGAAAAACAAAGCAGCTCGTCACGCTCACTATGGTCTCCTACAACCTCTCGAATTGGCATACAGTCTATGGAATTCAATATCTATGGATTTAATGATCGATTTACCAATATCTGATGGTTGTTCATCGGTTTGGATTATTGTTGACAGGTTCACAAAGATGGCTCACTTCATTCCATTGGAGGATGGTGACAAGAAAACCACAGACCTGGTCAAGATCTTCCTGAAAGAAGTATGGAGATTCCATGGTCTGCCATCGAACATTGTATCAGACAGAGATTCCAGGTTTACAGCTGCATTCTGGTCTTCTTTGGTTGAAGCTCTCAATATTCAGTTGAAGATATCTTCACCATTTCATCTACAGACTGATGGTCAAATGGAAAGAGTAAACCAAATGTTAGAATGCTACCTGAGAAACTACTGCAACTACGAACAAGATAATTGGTCTGAAATGTTGCCAATGGCACAGTATGCCTACAATAACTCACTTACCACCGCGACTGGCATGTCACCTTTCTTTGCAAATTATGTGTTCGATCCTCGAACGAACTGGCCTGTTGAAGCAGAGGCAACGAATCTGGCAGCACAGAACTATGTTCATTGGATGTCAAGTGTGCATGACCTGTGTCGAAAAGGTTTAGAAAAGGCACAAGAGACAATTGGGAGGTACCATGATAAGCGTGCTAAAGCACCTCCGAAGCATTCAGGTGGTGATCTAGTAATGCTAAATAGAAAGAACCTTAAGACCAGACATCCATCTAGAAAGCTAGATACGAAGCTACATGGACCTTTTAAGGTGCTAAAAAGTACTTTCACCCACCGCATTAAAACTTGAACTGCCTAAGCTTTGGCGTATCCATAATGCTTTCCATATCTCTCTCATTGAACCTTATCGAACAGCTACTGTTCCAATGAGACCTGTACCAGAACTTGTCACCAGCGAAAAAATAACGAACTAGGTTATGATGTTCAAGGCTACGAATACGAAACAGGATATAAGGTTGAAGACATCATGGGCAGCCAGTATAGCAAGGAATGAAAGAAGGTGCTATGCCTGATCAAATGGAGAGGTTATCCAGATGAAGCAGACTGAACTGAGGAATCTTATGAGAACTTCGATGACAAGGGGTTATTAAGGGATTATCATAAGCGGAATCTCCAGGCAGCTAAAAACAAGAGGTTGCGCTAGTACCTTTTCCCCACAAAGGGTTTTTACTGGCTATCAAGACACCTAGGAAAAGGAATTGGTTTTGGAGTACAAGGGGTCGCATTTTTACCAAGGAAGAAGGGAGGGACTTTGAGTTTTGAGTACAAGTGGTCATTTTTAATCAAAGGCAACGAAGAGCAGATTAGTATGATCGTTCAGAGATGAACTCTGTAAGGAAGGGGGTAGTATTACACCTCAGAAGCTGTATATCACCAAAGGCTATCAGAGTGGGGTTAGCTACGATCACTCGATGATAGCCACATTGGAATAGTACAAACACCATCCCTGGACGTCATCGAAACCACACAGAATATCACTTGCACCCAATGAAAACAGATGAGCTGTCATGCAGTCAACCACACCACTGATAGGGAGTTAAAGGTGGTTATTGGGACGATGCCCTGCCAGCCCATACCATTGATAATGCAAAGACAGCTGAGAGGCTGTAGATACGAAAGCACCTGCGTTTGCAGCGTGGCTAACGTTACCTCTTATGTCCCTCATGATCGAAAGGATACCATTCGCCTGGAAGCAAAGAGATCGGAAGGATTCGATAGGTCTGAACCACAGATGTCCGAAGGACTGATATCAGTAGAGGTTCTATTTGTTTGAGTTAGAGATCTGAGCAGAACGATGTGGAAGGTCTGAAAGAGCACTGATGGTCAGGAAGGGTATTGGACAGAAGGAAAGGTTAGGTAGAGGAGCTCATGAAAAGAGCGTAGATAGAAGTAATTGTTAGAGCGAGAGGATAGAGGTATAAAAACCTCTAGAATCTTCGAGGGTAGAAGAGCAAGCTTCTTGAGGAGGAAAACAAGCCTTAACAATATACAAATTGGAAAGCCAAACATCTTTGTCTTGAATCTTTATCTTTGATTGACTTTTATATCCTGAGCGAATCTCCATAACTTCCATCGCAAGTAAGTCCTGAAAGCAGTAAGGATACTACTTGTACTGGTAAATCTGGAGTGACGTTCCCAGTGTTACAAGTAAAGCATAAGACGTCAGGTTGGATTTTCAATCTGGAATCTGTTCTGTAGGAATAAACATCTATAAAGTTGGCAGACTATCAAATATCTTATACTTACAGACCACCAGAAAATCAGAACACCAGAAAATCAGAACACCAAGTAACTTGCAACTCCGATTCACTACTAGATATTCTGTTATTGTTTCCAAAATTAGTTAGCAATATTCAAGTACAAGGAAAAATTATTGTCAGGATTCAAATACCAGTAATACCTGCATACTGTATTGCTGACTATAAATATCGAAGTTGAACTTACGACAATATAGAGAACTAAAAAAGCTATACATCAATAATAATACTACTGAGCTAGATATAAATATACAAAGTATCAACTTTCTTGAGACTAGTATCCCACATAACATTATATTAAGTATCTGATGAAGAATTAGTGGCGGAAATAACACAGTTTAAAGTCTTGAAGGAAATAACAATATAGCGCCTGACAAGAAATAGCACCAATGAAGTTATATATGTACAGGATTACTATGTACTATACTCAAGATCAACAAATCACATGCTTATGCAGAAAACATTGAAAGGAATCAACTATTTAAGTAGAAGCAATTGATTGGTGCAGTATTTAAAGATTGGATATGAGGAGGAGGAGGAGGAGGAGAAGAAGGAAGAAGAGGAAGAGGAGAAGGTGAAGGTGAAAGAGTCAGAGGAAGAGATGAAAGTGATGTGAATAAGCAAGTGGATGGAGAAAAAGCAGGAGGAGTGAATATTATGGATGGAAGTTATTTTGCTTGAGGAAGAGGAGTAAGTCCAATTGTGGAAACCTCATGATATTGTGATGTATGGGAGTGCGACCAAAGCAAGTCGAAAAACAACCGATCATGAGATATGAGAGATGAGAGATCACGTGATGAAAATGACATTTTCTTGCAGTCGAGTGACAGCTCGAGTAATTACCCGGCCGACAAACAAAAAAGGTCCCCTAGAAAATGCGCGACTAATACCCTGAAGTGAACTTCTGAGCACCCACCCAAAAACGTAACGCAGTACGCACGCCTGATGGAGCCAGAGGCGAGTTCGGGTCAGTACAGTTAGTATATTCACCCAGAATTTGGGCTTTAATTTGGTGATTGGACTTTTGCTTCGATTCTTAGCCGTTGCAACTGCAACGAGTGCCCCCAAGTGTGACAACACAAAACTCACGAGCTGTGAACCCCTTTCAACCCATCACGCGTCAACCTTCCACCGTTAATTGATCACAATTACACACTGCTCTGACATATACTTTTACATACCGTATTTCTTACAATTCCCTGCAATAGTATTCCATAAAATGAATCAGTCAATCATCCGTTTGTCAAGGGTTCGTTCATCTTTTCAGTTTATTGGCATATTTTCCACTACATTACTCACTCAGCCCTGCAGGAACTCAATGAGATACAAAAGTCTGGCGACCTTTGTAAGTCTCCTTCTGTTTAGTGATCCCTCCTGTTGTTTAGAGTTGACATACACCTGTCTTTAGCAATTGCTGTCGGTTGTCGAGATGTTGATGTTCGTAACGTGAGAGCTGTTGTTCTGGGGCCACCAGACACACCGTATGAGTTTGGATTCTTCGAGGTACTGCTTGCGCATGGACCTCTTTTGCTTTTGAAAACATTGACAAATTACCGGTATTTGCAGTTTTCATTAAAATTTGGCAGAGGTGTGTTACTCTATCTTAGGGGGCTTGTTGAGGTACGAACGACGTATTCTAATGACGCTCAGACTACCCTGCCAAAGCGCCTGCTGTTACCGCGCTAACGACCAACTCTGGGAGGTCACGATTCAACCCAAATATATATGCGGGTGGGAAAGTTTGCTTGTAAAGCTTTCACTTCGCCCAGTCTGTGTCGTGTGATTCATGGGCTAACTGATATCAGGTCGATTCTAGGGTACAGATGGGCTTGGTTTAGTCACTGAGTTGGGACGCTAATCTCGTAACCAGAACATGGAGAGGCGAGCGCGGCGAAGAGTGGTCGTCCGCACAGGGACTGGAATCTATCTTGATCTCGATTCAAAGTTTGATGTCTTCAAATCCATACGAGAACGAGCCTGGATTCGAAAACGCCCGTCAAGAACATGACAAGGAGAACATGAAGGCATATATTATGAAGGTTTGTTTTATAATTGATCATATTGAATTTACGTTAGATCAGTATTGATCCTGAGGCTGGCAATAGATTCGTCATGAAACTCTCAGAGTATCCATCATCTCGAGGTTGGAAGACTATTTGGGTATCAACGCCGATGGAACACTTCAGCCGTCTCGGACTTCGCTGGACCCGGATTCCTATGATGAAGGTGATCCATCTCTGATGGAACACGAGAGCTCCATTTTCGAACCCTTTAAGGATCTTTGCAAGCATCGTTTCTTGTGGTATTACGACTCTTATCTACACTCAATTGAGGCCGAACGTCAGAAAGTTTCCGACGGTCAACCGTTTGTCCGAATGCCCTTTGAACACTCTGGAAACGCTATGGAGGGCAAATTTCTATACACTGAGCTAGAAAGAAGACTGAAGTTTGTGAGGGAAAGACTGGATATAGAGACAGATGGGTGGGTCGCCGAAGGAAAGGTTTTTGTTCAAAGAGAGAGTGGTGTCGCAGCAAATCTGCAACGGCAGTATGAACAGACAGTTGAATACTTCAACAAGAGTGATTCGGTTACCCTTGACGTTGAACTAGTGCACAACAATCCGTTTTTGTGGCGAGTGGTATGTTTCATGTATGTGCCTTCGGCTGTGATTCGCTAATCTCATCCCCTCAGACGTACTTTGGACGTCCTATGACCCATCTCGACGGCGGTCTTTTCAATATCGAACTCACGTTTAGTCCTCGGTTTCCGAGTGAACAACCGAGGGCGAGGTTCTTGACGCCGTTCTACCACTACAGAGTCACCAGTGGGTGCCAATGGTCATTATGTTGAAACGTACGCTGAGTCCACTGTACAGAGGATGGCGTTGCTTGCTATACCGCCACCAAGTCCGACGAGTGCAGATCACATATTGATGCTTTGATCTGCTTGATGGAAGAGGAAAATCCGCCTTACGATCCACGTACTCAAGTTAACCAGGACGCTTCGAAGCTATACTGGGGAAATGCAGAACAGAAGCGTGAGTACAATAGGAAGCTGCGGCGGTAAGCTCATGGACCTATACCCTGCATTCATCAGGTCAATGCTAATTTACAGCAGGTCCGTACAAGTCTCTGTAGATTATGCATACACATCCTAAGTCCATGATGATGAGCCTCGCACAGTATCCATAATGTTTTACTGCAAAAATTGTGGGACAATATTCTTAATCTGGAAACACTTCCAACTATTCACACTTATCGCCGATGTCTAATATTATGGGAAAACAAATCTCAACTCATTACGACATTCGGCCTGGTGGAGGGGCAGTAGTCTAAATAAGTACTGCGGTTCTAGGAGTCCGTATCACGTGATGTCATGGTAATGGGTGACCTACTAGCAAGTCAATTGATAACTGTTGCTACTCTATCATGATTCTTCGGATAGTGTTCTAAATCTTGTTGTCTTTCACAAGTGGAGAGATAATATCCTTTTTAATATAAAATACATACATATATATATGTCACTGTTTTAATACTGATAACTTTAATTGTAATCACGAAGATGTGTTGCCTGGAGTAGAGTCAGCTGTGGCGGCGATCCAGCTCCAGGTTACGCATCTGTGTCTAGCCGACAGGTCTTGAATAAAGGCAGACTTGTTATGGTAAGTGGTATTCACCTCTGATTGCACCACTCCTTCTGTCATTACTCAATAGTTTATTGCAACAAACCTGGTATTAGATATTGGGCTCTTGGCCAGTAAGAAAGTATCAGGGATATCTGGGGGAGACGGTTGTGGTGGTGGTGAAGTAGCTGATACAATACTCAGAGGTATAACTACTATTGCCTTAAGAATAGCCAAAACGATTAGAGGATTAGAAGTTAGTACAAAGGACCAGATCGTAACAGAGTTGTTACAGTAGAGTCGAGTTTCAGTATATGATCATGGAGAGATTTTGCTAGACATAATTAGATACTGAAGAATATTGTATACATATCTGGTTGGATAGATACAATTAACAATATGATATACAGTCTTTCAGGTAAGCATCACAACTTGTGACAATTGATATTTATACGAGGTTCTAGAAGTTGGAAATATTATACCAGGAGGTATAGTACTCATATTCACAATGCAGATATGAAAGATTTATAAACATATGGTAGTGGTTGAAACAGAATGGATAGAGATATGATCTATCACAGCTATATAAGAATGAAGATTGGTGAACGAGTGATTATTGATATTTGGAATCAGATGGAAGAGTGATATGGGGGGATGGTATTATGCATTGCATATCTGGAAATTGGTATTGTAAATCCTCCGATGGTATAAGACAATAATTGCATGATTGTTCGAAAATCAACTAGAAGTATAATACAATCATTTGATTAAGTTGAAAGTATTGAAGGGATGAGTAATGACATATACTGATAGTTGGAAACTATATATATATAGTGATGAGTCTAGCAGCAGATTGGTTTGATCTTCACCCATTCTCTTGTGTACAAACAATACAATATATTCTGATATCACTTCTGTTCACTATAGTAATTCATGTTTAATCTCTTGTCTTGTTAGCTATTATGGTTTCAGCATCCTCTTTTTAGTTTTTCTAATCCCTTGAACTCCAACTAACAATTGATACCTCCAATACCAAACCTTTACATCATCGAAATTCATTTTCTTCTGAAGAGTAGTGGCACTGATGATCAGAAGTATTATCTATTTGTGGGGTGAAAGGTTTAGCTTGAGTGCTCTGTAATACCAGAAGTATTTTCTGAAATGGTACAGTTAGAGTTGTTATCATTTCTGAAATCAGAGTCTTCAGAATAGATAGATAAGGGTATGTTTTCCTTGTGATATTAATACATCTACACCTATATATAATCAATATAGTTCAGGAGAAATAGTTGAGAACTGTTATACCAGTTAAGATGGTATGGATCTGATGACATCAGATACTTTCACATCGCCTAAAACTCAATAAAGTGCTCTGTAGCTACTGAGTTCAATCATCAAATATTAAATATACGGTCAATTGCATCATCATCTTGGATACTGTGGATAATATCTATCTGAATAAGGTCTTGTATATGCTCTACATTAACAGCTTTTTAAAGCTAAGTATATTTCAGGTATTATTAAAAGTATCAGATAAAAAGGGAGTGGCCAGAATCCTCTTTGAAGGTTTTGAAATACTGTAAGCTATATATATAAGAGAGGCTGTCAACAGGTACTTTTCTACTCTACGTATCTTGCAAACATGATACCAAACCTCTGAAGTGATGTTACACCTCACAAGCTGTATATCACCAAAGGCCATCGGAGCGGAGTCACCTACGATCACTCGACGATAGCCGTATCGGGATAATACAAGCGCCATCCCTGGACGTCATCGAAACTACACAGAATATCACTCGTACTCAACGAAATCAGATGAGCTGTCATGCAGTCAACCACACCACTGATAAAAAGTTAGAAGTGGTTATTCAGGCGATGTCCTGCCAGCTCATGCCATCGATAGTCCAAAGACAGCTGAGAGGCTGTAGATACGAAAGCACCTGCATTTGCAATATAGCAAACGAAGCCTCTATGTCCCTCACGATGGAAAGGATACCATTCGTCTGGAAGCAAAGAGATCGAAAGGATTCGATAGGTC
>MU122096.1:310837-407093 GCA_014904905.1 Wilcoxina mikolae CBS 423.85
TACCTCCAGAACCAAAAACTGGTTCAAGACCCACAGTACGCATGTTTGCATCATTCAAGGACAAGAAAAATGTCCTGGTTAGAGTCCTCTTGGATACAGGGTGTGATACACCAATGATGGCAAAGCAGTGGGCCGAGACTAATGGTGTTCCATTGGTTACTCGAGCAGAACCAAAGTCAGTTGAGAACTTCAATGGCGAGATTGTAGAAGGAGCTGGATGGCAGTATACCTTCCCAGTTACTCTTCGGTACGAAAACCATTATACCAAAGAAACCTTCGAAATCAGACCCATGGAATCAGCAACTGATATCATGTTACCTGACTGGTGGATTGTCAAGCACGGAGCACTCAGAGGGATCACTGAAGAAGGTGATAAGCTCCAATTCATATCGAAACATTGTCATCAGCATTGTACGAAGGTAGCAGTAAGCTCCTTCTCGATTGAATATGACGATAGTATCCTCAAGTTTGGTACTGATCCACGGTGGATCGGAGTAATTGGATCTATGCATATCAATGCGGCAGGTGAAATGGAGATCGATTGGGTCGAACGAATTCCATGGCAGTATCGAGACTTTCAGTCAGTATATAATGGAGAAACTGCCAACGCTCTACCACCACATCGATCATTTGACCATGCAATAGACTTAAAGGATGGGGAGCAGCCTCCATGGGATCCCATCTACGCTCTCTCCGAGAAAGAACTTTCGGTCATTAAAGAATATCTAAAGGAAATGCTCGATTCTGGCAAGATTCGTCCAAGCAAGTCGCCAGCTGGAGCACCAATACTCTTCGTCCCAAAGCCTCATGGAAGGGGTTTAAGGTTGTGTGTAGATTACAGAGGACTCAACCGCGTCACGATCATGAATCGGTACCCTTTGCCACTTATGAACGAACTTAGGGACAGAGTTACTGGCTCAAAGCTTTTTACAAAAATTGACCTAAAGGCTGGTTACAATCTCATTCGAATAAAGCCTGGTGACGAATGGAAAACAGAATTTCGTACGAGATATGGACACTATGAATATTTGGTTATGCCCTTTGGATTGGCAAATGCGCCAGCCTCATTCCAAGATATGATGAACGAGATCCTGAGAGATCTAATCGATCATGGAGTTGTGGTATATATAGATGATATCCTCATCTATACCAAAGAGGAAGAAGAGCATGTACGATTGACAAGAGAAGTCCTTCGTAGATTACAGGAAAACAACTTGGCAATAGCACCAGATAAGTGCGACTGGCACCAGAAACAAGTTGAATTCCTTGGTTATATTATATCGGGAGAAGGTGTCAGCATGGCAGAAGACAAGGTTGATACGATCCTGAAATGGAAAACGCCAGACTCAGTCAAGAACGTTCAGTCATTCTTAGGATTTGCCAATTTCTACCGAAGCTTCATTAAGGACTTTTCCAGAATCTGCAGACCATTGACAGACCTAACCAAACAAACTGATAAATGGTTCGATTGGAAGGCAAACCCATGCTGTCAAGAGGCCTTCGATTTGTTAAAGAAGTGTTTTACTGAGGCACCAATCCTTCGTCACTTTGAACATGAACATCCTGTGGTTATTGTAACTGATGCCAGTGACTTCGCCATCGGCGCTGTCCTTTTCCAAGTGATTGCTGGACGATTATACCCTGTGGCCTACCACTCTCGAAAGATGGATAAGGCAGAGATCAACTATGAGATTCACGACAAAGAGATGCTAGCAATAGTATCTGCCTTTAAGGAATGGAGACGTTATCTCGAAGGTGCAGCCCATTAAATCAGTGTGTTTACCAATCACAAAATTCTTGAGTACTTTACCACTACTAAGATATTGAATTGAAGACAAGTCCGATGGGCACAGGAACTAGCTGGTTATGATTTCAAGATATTCTACCGATCAGGCAGTGCAAATGGGAAACCAGATGCATTATCTAGGCATTCGGAGTACCGCCCTAAAAAGGGGGGAGCTAGTATCGAAGAAAATGAAAATCAACCAATACACCGCGTTTTAAGACCTGATCAGCTGGTAACATCTGAAGGGGAAACAGTACAGGTGACAGCAGCGAAGCCACGAGGCGAACAGATTATGATTTCTTCTGCTAAGTTAAGGTCAATCCCAGTAGTCAAGTTCAATTCTTGGTTATTAGAAGCAGTGGTAGGCGCTGCAAATAACGACGCCGCATGGCAGGAAGAGTACGTTAGAGCAATGGAAGGAAGTCCAAGCCCTGACATCTCTTTCGAAAACGAAGCCCTTTATTATAAAGGTAGGCTGTGGATTCCAGATGATCTACACTTACGAAAGCAAATACTCGAAGCAGAACACAATTCGAAGGTAGCAGGACATATGGGACAGGACAAGACAATTGAGCTGGTTCGAAGGAACTTCTTTTGGCCAGAGATGGAGAAATTCATCGAAGACTACGTCCGCTCATGCCCTGAATGCCAGAAGAACAAAGCAGCTCGCCACACTTGCTATGGACTTCTACAACCTCTCGAATTAGCGTACCGTCCATGGGATTCAATCTCTATGGATTTCATCATCGATCTACCTGTATCTGATGGATGTTCATCGGTCTGGGTTATCGTTGACAGGTTCACAAAGATGGCTCACTTCATACCACTAAATGATGGCGAAAAGAAAGCCACAGACTTGGTCAAGATCTTCCTGAAAGAAGTATGGAGATTCCATGGTCTACCATCAAATATTGTATCAGACAGAGATTCCAGGTTTACATCTGCGTTCTGATCTTCCTTGATTGAAGCTCTCGATATCCAATTGAAGATGTCTTCGCCATTCCATCCACAAACTGATGGTCAAACAGAAAGAATAAACCAAACGCTAGAATGCTACCTGAGGAACTACTGCAACTACGAACAGGATAACTGGTCTGAGATGTTGCCAATGGCAGAGTATGCCTACAACAACTCACTTACCACCGCGACTGGCATGTCACCCTTCTTTGTGAATTATGGGTTCGATCCTCGAATGAATTGGCCTGTTGAAGCAGAAGCAAAGAATCTGGCATCTAGGAACTATGTCCATTGGATATCAAGTGTGCATGACCTATGTCGAAAAGGATTAGAGAAGGCACAAGAGACAATGGAGAGGTACCATGACAAGCGTGCTAAGGAACCTCCGAAGCATTCGGTTGGTGATCTAGTAATGCCAAATTGAAAGAACCTTAAGACCAGACGCCCATCTAGAAAGCTAGATGCGAAGCTACATGGTCCTTTCAAGGTGCTAAAAGTACTCTCACCCACCGCATTAAAACTTGAATTGCCTAAGCGTTGGCGAATCCATAATGCTTTCCATGTCTCTCTCATTGAACCCTATCGAACAGCCACTGTTCCCATCAGACCCGTACCAGAACTCGCCTCCAGCGAAGGGAACGAATTGGGCTATGATGTACAAGGCTACGAATACGAGACAGACTCTGAGGTTGAAGAGATCATGGGCAGCCAGTATAGCAAGGAACGAAAGAAGGTGCTATACCTGATTAAATGGAAAGGATATCCAGACGAAGCAGATTGGACTGAGGAACCTTATGAGAACTTTGATTACAAAGTGTTGTTGAAGGATTATCATAAGCGCAATCCCCAGGCAGCTAAGGACAAGCGGTTGCGCCAGTACCTTTTTTCCACGAAGGGTTTTTAATGGCTAGCAAGATACCTAGGAAAAAGAATTGGTTTTTGGAGCACAAGGGGTCGTATTTTTTACCAAGGAGGAAAGGAGAAAAGGAAGAACTTTGGGTTTTGGACACAAGAGGTCACTTTTACCTAAGACAACGAAGAGCAGATTAGTATGATCGTTCAGAGACGAACTCTATAAGGAGGGGGGTAGTGTTACACCTCACAAGCTGTATATCACCAAAGGCCATCGGAGCGGGGTCATCTACGATTACTCGACGATAGCTGTATCGGGATAGTACAAGCACCATCCCTGGACGTCATCGAAACTACACAGAATATCACTCGTACCCAACGAAATCAGATGAGCTGTCATGCAGTCAACCACACCACTGATAAAAAGTTAGAAGTGGTTATTGGGGCGATGCCCTGCCAGCTCATGCTATCGATAGTGCAAAGACAGGTGAGAGGCTGTAGATACGAAAGCACCTGCGTTTGCAATATAGCAAACGAAGCCTCTATGTCCCTCACGATTGAAAGGATACCATTCGTCTGGAAACAAAGAGATCGAAAGGATTCGATAGATCCGGACCACATAAGTCCGAAGGACTGATATCAGTAGGGGTTCTATTCGTCTGAGTTAGAGATCTGAAGCGGAAAGATGCGGAAGGTCCGAAAGAGTGCTGGAGGACAGGAAGGCCATTGGAGTGAAGTAAAGGTTAGGTAGAGGAGCTCATGAGAAAAGCGTAGATAGAAGTAATTGTTAGTACGAGAGGATAGAGGTATAAAGACCTCTAGAATCTTCGAGGGTAGAAGGGCAAGCTTCCTGATGAGGAGAACAAGCCTTAACAATATACACATTGGAAAGCCAAATATCTTTGTCTTGAATCTTATCTATTAGTGACTTTCACATCCTGAGCGAATCTTCATAACATCCATCGCAAGCAAGTCCTGAAAGCAGTAAGGATACTACTTGTACTGGTAAATCTGGAGTGACGCTCCCGGTGTTACAAGTGAACTGATGTCCTCAATATGATTCTATTATGTCAGATAGTCAATGTAGCTGAAATACTTCTTGAATGAACATTGACCATAACCTTGTACCATCCGTTTTGTCCCAGCATAGTGTAATAGTGGTGTTAGATATACTTGGCTCTCCCAAGTACACTTGGCTTCCAGGTGTACTTGGCCCTTCCAAATGCACTTGGCTCTCAGGTGTACTGGGCCCTCCCAAGCGTACTTGGCTGCCGAGGCCGGGCAAGTGTCCTTCATATATAATCACCTCCCAAAGTGCTTTTGGCATGCTAGTGATTATCTTATCTACATACCGTACAATTAATATCTTTATTGCTTATTCCTGTTTGCAACTGTATCTACGTATATCTATCCATACAAGGACGTAAGTCCTTACAATATAATCGCTTTTCAGTCACCAGATATGTTTTAATCATGGGACTTCGTGATCTCCTTACATTTTCGATGCATCACGACACGTATACAAAAATACAGATGATCAGCCAATTACATTCAGTTGCACCCCAATGCCTCCAAAGAAGTCAACTAGAAGTCAAGTATGCGTCACTGACGATCGCGAAAGCGAGCAAACTCTACAGGCATCAACGGCTAGCAGCCAACGGGCTCTAGTCGAGAGACCATCGATTCTTCTGGAGGAGATCATTGATAATCTTGATGATGATGACGAAAATCTGAATCCCGACAATGGTGATCTCAATCCTGAGCACAAAAATACATACGTCAGAGACGACGATGACATCGATGTCTCATCAATGATTACTGAAGATGATCTCCGCGACATGGCCACCCAGAATCAATTGATGCTGAAGCTCTTTTTCAAGCAACAAGCCGAAATGCGAGCCGAACGATGGGTCGAGTGCGTCGCGAGAGCAGCCCAACAGGCAGAATGGATCCAGAAGAGAGAAGCAGTTCGGGAATGAGAGGCTGCTAGAGAGCGAGCTGCAGAGCAGGTACGCGGTAAGTCTGGAATCTTTAAGATAGTCGACCCTGAGTGATACTGCGGGGGCACCTCCAAATTGAATAACTTCATCAGTGTCCTCCATGGGAACTTCGATGCACACCAACATCATTTCCCCAACAGCGTACCGGATCAAGTCAAGTACGCCTTGAACCTACTCGGAAGTTGGAGTGGCCATAAGGATTGTTTGCAATGGAAAACGAAGATAGAAAACCCATTCACTTGGGGCCAAAGGTTACAGAATTCGAACCACCCTACCATGAACGATTTCAAACCTTTCGTTGAGCAACTCCAAAAGAGGTACCGCGACCCCAACCACGTGCTGACCGCAGCTATATGGGCCTACCGAGACTTTGACCAGGAATTCCATGACAATGTGAAACCAGTACAGATATGGGCCCTCCGGCTCCATACCTTGTGGCGAGAAGCTGAATGGGACGAAGAACAGAACTTTCAGAGGCTATACGAAATGGCCTGGATGAGGATAAAGCTGGGGTTACGATCACAGGTTAAACCTTTGACAACAAACTGGAGGTTCGGAAGCATCGACGAGCTTTTCGACTGAGCAGCAGGTGCGGAATTCCAGCCTGGGCCAGGAAGGACGAGCGGGAGACAACAGCAGCTTCAGCAGTCTCAGCAGCCGACAGATACGTTCTACAAGAGTGGCAAGCGGAGCTACTGACCATCCATCACCGAGCCGGAAAATACCACCAGTGACAAATGCGACAAGCCTGGATCGAACAAACATGGCAAACCAGGTGGAGGACAATTGTCTGTCTTACTGCTGACACCGTGTATTTCAACAGAGGTCTTTGAAAGCCGACGATCCAGCGGCAAATGCTTACGTTGTGGATCGCCAAACCACAAGGTGAGTTTCTGTCTCAAATATTCTCGAGTTAACCCACCACAAGACCAGAAACTAGCCCCATGTAGCAATGGAGGGTAACAAGTCAAACGACAGAAGTCGTTCGATAATCAGCAGACAAAAAAGTCATTAGTCTCTCTCGGCATCTAGCCCGGCGGGAGAGGTTTGACCAGGCGGAATTAGGTTTGGAAAGGGTGGCAACGCAGGCATTGATAGCGGTGATGGATAGCATACAACTACATCGGATCGCCTTGAAGCCAAGGGTGGTATTAGAGAGCCCAAAAGCTCTCATGTCAAGTCAGTACTTATGCGGCATGGCTAGACTGGATACGTCCCATATTGTCCATGAGGTTCTTATCAGAGATGAGAAGTGGGAGATGTAACTCGTGCGAGCATTTACCAATTGCAGTGTGACGAGCATCTTCATATCACCGATATTAATCAAACGGCTCAGTTTACCGGACAAACTGGCTTTCATCATGACTCTGAGTCTTAATGGCCAGGTGATGGCTCACACGAGAGTGAGTTGAAAAACTGCAATCGCGGTTCAATATTTGGAGCACTTATCACTGGTTCAGGAATCGGCTGTGCTAGTTGTTCCCATGCGGGCTTACGACTTGGTTTTGGGGTTGCCTTGGTTCCAGTCCAGGAATCCTGATGTCGATTGGCAATGCGGTCAACTTTTGGCTCTGCAAACTTCCGGGGGAGCGGAAGTGGTGGCAGTGAACCGGGCAGACCAACCAGAATGCCTTGGGAATGTACCAGGATCTACGGCTAGAGAGGAGATGTGTTCCAAAGGTAGCTGTACTCCAGATATTCAAATACTGGATATTCAAATACTTGGCGCTACTGCCTTCGACGATTTATTGACCAGAGAGGAGGACGTTAGTGCATTCTTCCTAAGAGAGGAGGATTGTACAGGACTGCTGGGAGCGAGGTGGAAGACATCGCCGAAGGAGGTGAGATTCGTCCCAGATGCTGGACGGGCTCGCAGGGAGCAGCAGTGGTAGTTGCGGCAGAAGAGTTACCAACAATGCGGGGCATAAATGACTGCTACCGGCTCGCCGAGTCACAAAGGGAAGAGGCACGCCATGGTCATACTCCATTGCGATGGGCCGGCTGGTACCGCTACTCTTGGGAATTCCTACCCTCCATCAGACGATTGAAATACACAGCTAACAAGTATAGATGGAGCTGCACCTCAAATGTTACTTACAGACGATGGCAGCCATATCCCTGGCAAGTATCAGGAATTCGTAGAGGTCTTTAGCAAGGCCAAGGCAGAGACTCTCCCACTGCACTGGTCAATTGATCATGCGATTGATGTGGAGCCCGGGTTTAAGTTACCATATAGGCATATCGATAACCTATCGGAGGTCGAGTTGAGAACTCTAAAGGCCTACATCAAGATAAACCTGGTCAATGGTTTCATCCAGCGGTCATTATCACCGGCAGCGGCACCAATACCTTTTGCAAAGATGAGGGACGGCGGCTTAAGACTTTGTGTGGACTACCATACGCTCAATAAGGCGACAGTTAAGATATGGTACCCTCTCATACTCATTTCAGAGATGGTTGACCATGTTGGCAGCATCAGGATCTTTATGAGACTCAACCTTTGCGTAGCCTATCACCTTATTCGCATTAAGGAAGGTGACAAGTACTAGACGGCTTTCTGAACCCAATATGGTCAGTTCGAGTACAAGGTCATGCCATTCGGTCTGACGAACATACTGGCTACTTTCCAGTCTTGCATCGACGATTGCCTGCAGCTTAACATCGACGACTTTGCCATGTATTACCTCGATGACATCCTAATCTACGTCACCGATGAGAAGGAGCATGATGAGCACCTGCGGAAGGTACTACAATGACTGCAAGAGTTTGGCCTCTATTGCAAGGTAGAGAAGAGCTAATTTGAGGTCTTGGAGGTCGACTTACTCGGCTTCGTCATCTCTGCTGATGGTGTCTGTATCGAAACAGATCAGATCACGACGATCAAGGATTGGCAAAATCCCAAGTCGGTTCGGGACGTTCAGGTCCTTCTCGGGTTCACGAACATCTACCTGAAGTTCATCCGAAAATATGCTCAGGTGATCCTCCTACTCACGGAATTACTAAACTCCGATGGGCAGAGCAAGATCAGTAAGCCAAAACAATCATCATATCGATCGCAGCTGATCAGGTTGAAATAGGAATGGACTCGGGAAGCAGAGCTGGCTTTCCGGAAACTCAAAAAAGCCTTCACCACCCCACCGATTTTGCAGCACTTCGACCCAGTCAAGCCGATCATTCTCCAGACGGACATGAGTGGCTTCACGATTGCAGGCATCCTGAACCAGTATGATGGCTTTGGAACCCTTTGGCCAGTCAATTTCTACTCTCGGAAATGCTCTCCGGCTGAGCGGAAGTACGACACGTACGATCGGGAACTCCTCCCCATTGTCGAAACCTTCAAGCAATAGCGGCACTATCTGGAGGATACCTGTCACAAAGTTCTGGTGTGATGTGACCACAAGAACCTTGAGTATTTCGAAACTTCCAAAGTGCTCTCACGGCGACAAGCTAGATTGTCGTAAATTCTCTCAGTATACGACTTCACAATCGAGAACCTGGAAGGCACGAAAACTCCACCAACGATCCATTGAGGCGGCCCAATAATGAGATCGGCTCCGAGAAGCCTGTCGGTCAGCTTTTGGCGATGATGGCAGTCAAACCCTACGATGACCTCCTACCGGCGATAATGAAGACGCAGGCTACTGACCCATTGGCGGTCGACATCTCGTGTAAGCTAGTCGATAACCTAATGGATACAGCTATAGCCAAAGCCAAAGTCAAAGCCAATGTCAAAGCCAAATCTAAAGCCAAAGACGTCAACCAATGGAGTGTCGTCGCTGGAGCTCAGACCTACAGGGGGAGGATATATATTCCTGCAGACGATATTCTCTGCAGCCAAGTGATAAGTCTCTTTTATGACAACCCCGAGTCCGGTCACTTTGGAGCTCTTGAAACTGCTGAATTAGTCTCCAGGGATTTCTTTTGCCCTGCAATTGACGCGCACATAAGGAAGTTTGTCAGCGGCTGCGAAGTATGTCACTGAATCTAGACCCTGTGGCATGCCCACAACGGAATCAACAAGCCACTGCCACCACCATCACGACCCTGGAAAGGGGTCACCATGGACTTCATCACAGACCTGCCAGAATCAACCACATCCGAATATAGGGGATCCTAGTCATCATCGATCGACTGACCAAGAGAGCTATATACCTGCCCTGCAGAAAGGATGTGGACTCACCAGAGCTGGCCAGGCTCATCTTCGAGCACGTGATCTGCAAACCTGGAATTCCCGAGAACATCATCACTGATCAGGACACCCAATTCACGAGTCGAGTCTGGGCAAAGGTCTGCAGTTACATGAGTATGGACCACCGACTGTTGACGGCCTTTCATCTGAAGACGGACAGCCAGACGGTACGGCAGAATCAGACTATGGAGCAGTACCTCCTGGCTTTCTGCAACTATGAGCAGGATAACTGGGTGGAGCTCTTACCATTGGCGGAATTCACCTACAACATTGCGGTGCATACTTTGTCAAGGATGACACCCTTTTAGGCCAACTACAACAACCACCCGATGATGCAGTTCAAGGCACCCAAGGACTTAGCCCACTTGAAGTCCGGAGGTGAAGCAGATACCTTGGCAGCTGCGCTGGAGGAGACGTACTGCACTCTGAGAGAAAACCTGTTGAAAGGTCAAGCCCACCAGACAAAGTACGCTGGCGGCAAAGAAATGACGTTTGAGGTCGGAGACAAGGTCTGACTTTCGACTCGGAACATCAAGACGGCAAGGACATCAAAGAAGTTAGATTACAAGTGTGTGGGACCATACACGGTGAGTAAAGTTATCAACAAGGATACTTACAAATTAGACTTGCCAAAGACGATGCGTATACACAACGTGTTCAACGTCTCCCTGCTTGATAAATACTCGCCACCTGCCATTGACCAGCCATCTTCGGAACCGCAACTGACAATTGTCAACGATACGGACGAATAGGAGGTCGATTGGATCCTCAATTCCAAGCGACACTACCGAAATCTCCACTACCTCATTCAGTGGGCCGGTTACAACTATCTACATATGAGCTGGGAGCTGGAAGAGAATCTCGAGAATGCTCAAGAACTAGTCAACGAGTTCCATCGGTAGCATCCAACTAAGCCGCGGCCATAATCGACGAGGTTTGAGCTACGGAGGATCAGGGTTATGGAGGATCACGGTTATGGAGGATCAGGGTTATAGAGGATCGGGAGGATTTGGGGAAAATGATATGGCTCCTCGGGTTTCCTTCTTTCTTCTCTTCTTATCGATTCGGCCTGGTATAAATGGCGTTGGTATGAATTTTACCACCTACCACTGGAGGTGGATTTCCCCGTGCACCGGATGCACTGTGAGGTCACCACAATGGCACCGATTAGTAGCGAGACTTATGCAGATGTACGAAGGCGTACACAACTTATCTTGTCTTTTCTTCATATATATATGTTGCAGCTCAGAGGATCTGCTGATAAAGAGAGGGATGATGTAATGGTGGTGCCAGGTGCACTTGGCTCTCCCAAGCGCACTTGGCTTCCAGGTGCACTTGGCTGCCGAGGTCAGATAAGGGTCCTTTATATATAATCAACTTACGAAGTGCTTTTGGTACGCTAGCGATTATCTTACATACATACTGTACAATTGATACTTTATTACTTGTTTTTCCATTTGCAACTGTATCTACATATATCTACCCATTCAAGGACGTATGTCCTTATACATAGTACGTAGTATTGCATCCTGATCAAACAATCTACTACTATCTATATGGTATTATATTCATAGTATTCTGATAATCCATCTATGATGTCCATATTTATATCCTTCAACAGGTATTCTTGTATTTTCAAAGGTCTTGACAGCCTATATATCGGAAAAACAATCATGTCATGCCCAGGCCAAACATAGGGCTAAGGCCCATCAGATAGTTCAATTAAAACCTCTTGAGCATCGTCATTGAGTGACACTGTATGTACATTTATACAACTCCAGACATTGTGTCTGCACCTCCTGATGCAGCATTCCTTACTGATACAGCTATACAGTGCACATAATTCTTACTGATGCTGCTATGCAGTGCGTATACCTTATGGTCCACGACATTACTCATGTGATATATAAGTACAATGTACACCATGACATAACACAATTTTCACAGCATGTGACATTCAGAGGATGCCTTAGGTTTCATTCACATCTTGTGCGATGGATACAGTGAAGTGACATAAGTCTATAGGTTATATATTAAGGTCTAATATATACTCTTTTCCGTTCCAAATATCCCCCATTATAAATACAATTCGGCACATCATAGCCAACATGAAGTATATTCTCTGATCTACTTTCTCTTTCGTAGTCATCTATCGACTCTGACTCTACATCCTTGCATTTATCCTCATTTTCATGTTCATTCTCATTCTCATTCTCGTCCTCATTCTCGTCATTCTTGATCATATCATCATCTAGCTGGAGAGTATGATGTTGCTGAGCACAACTGCTGGCACTCTGAATATCATCACATTTGTTGTCGCTAACATTATCACCATTATCAATCCAATCCTCAGCATTGAAAGAAACATCATTAGTAGTGGGGATGCAGATCGCAGAAATGATCGGAGTCTCAATGTCCGGCTCCAGTATCAGGGCTTCCAACGCAGTATTATTTAATACTGCTCGATGAGACTTGTCAATGGGTGGCATGTTATTTTCTCCATTCTCATATAGAATGAGGTTGTTGAGAGCCACCCTTATAGATTTGATTACCTTCTGTATCAATGGAGATAGGAGATCATTCCAAATATTGATAAGATTAGTATAAGTCTCTGCAAAATATTGGAACATTGCATGCATTGTGAAGGCTATACTTACCACTGTCATTATCTCGATTGAAGTAGTTCTCCCACTGCAGCCTATTGTATCTGAATGTAAAGTCATCTATTTCAACCTTTGTTGGAGGTAAACCTCCATTTTATTGCCACTCTGATAGTATGTGATGCAATGCCGTATATGTTGATATAATCACTGTCAGGAGTGTCTGTTCTGAATCCAGTGATAGAAGCCCTCCGGATCTCTGCCATGTTTGTCCATTAGTTGGAAGAATTGTATATATAGAAATCGTGGAATCTACCTGAAAGAAAAGTAGCTAGCTCATTCATGGTGGTATTAGTGATGTCACAGATTTCAGACAGAATACACATCAGTTTCGTTCGAATGATCGTATTGGTATACAATGTATATTATATCCGAAAGCATTAGATCATTGTATATGCAATGCTCATCATCATCTTCGAAACGGTGCATGTTGCATAGTCCCCCTACACACTCATGGGCCTTTTTTATTATGTGTAGTCTGACTACATTGCAACTGTTTTTGATCTGATATACAGCTGGTTAGTCAGTGAGAATACAATTCTGAGAAATACCTATCTATCTTGAGATATGCCTTCTGACGTTCCAGAACGCTAATATTGAGTCCTTCCTGCCTGTATCGCTTCAACCAGGAATACTTTACTGACTGTGTATTCAAAATGGTATGATAGTCAGTAGGTATCACTCTCACAATTGTATAAGCTACCAGTATAAACTCAGCTCCAGTTGAAAATGGTGTCTAGCTCAGCAGTTGCTTCTGCATCATGCGATGCAGTGTTTCTAGTATAGCAGTAACTCGAAGGTTGCCTGGTGCAAGGATACTTGGACTGCTATAGAATTTACTCCTGACTATCAGACTCGAAGGTGTCATCATCAGTGACGATGGAATGAGTTGTAATGCCTATCATCAGAGGTGTGGACTGCGAAGGTGACTAAGGTTCATCGCTGAACAAATAATGACGTGGGAAATGACACTGAGTGCTGGTGAGATTGAATTGGAGGCTTGATTCAGTGCGGGCAGAGATGTCTTCAGGGCGGCATTTGGTGCAGATATAATTGGTGAAGATGCTGAGGTGACCTGATAAGTTGAAGCTTTGATACATAAGGCTATAGCCATCGTTCGCTTTCGCTTCTGCTTGTCAGTCTGCAAAGTGTATTTCCTATTATGACTGTTTGCTGTACATGGTATTGGGGAGACAACTCCAGAGGTGGCCGGTGCTGGTTTTGGAATTGAGAATGCAGCCTTGTACAGTTATATTATTATTCGGATTATTTTCAGAAGGGAGGAATATCAGAAAGAAAGTCAGATGTTTTGAGTTCACATTGTAGATGAAGAGTCATACTGTGTGCAAAAGGACTGACACATTACTGAGTATTGCGCTTATAAGGTTTTTTTCATAAAGGGGCAGAAATATATGATTTCTTATTAGATTGATACGATAGTAGTGATTACGATCTAAAATAAGGTCCAAACAACTCCTGATAATGCAGATTCAATCCTGATGGGCCCAAATTCTATCAAATACTCACATTCGCTGGCCCAATTACACCCACAAAATCAAACCCAATAATACTAAGGAACTCCAAACGAGACTAAAAATAACTTTGTAAAATGTAAAAACGATTCCATCCGACTCAAAGAGGTTATACAAAGACAAAATCTTATCCATCCCCCAAATCCAAACCTAACATGTGTGTCAGTATGCTAGTCAATTGCAGCACTGTTGGACATAATGATATTCATCACTCTAATCGCTGATCCATCCATGGTGGGGTCAAATGCTACACCTCAAGCTGTGTGAAGCTCATTCCGATATTGACATCTTGGTGTGTATCAATTTCCACCAACTCTGACAACTCATCAATACCCACCGACACTAACAAAACATTACACATTATCTCTTCTTCTATCAAAACCTCTGCCATTTGTGACCTTACTTCCCACTGTTCCTGTAACTCCACTACTGCTTGCGATATTACCTCAACATTTTATACTGTCTCCACTATCTGTGCAACTCTGATACTCATTGACTCCTCCAGTACAGACGATGATATATCTTGAACAGAGATACGCTCAACCTGGTGAGTTGCAATCACCTCCAGTTGTGACATAGCTGGGTGATGTATTGCAACAAATTTGGAAGCAGGTATCAGGCTCTTGGCCAGTTCGGAGGTACCAAGAGAGATGACCGTGGTTGTGATAGTGGTGGTGGTGGTGGTGGTGGTGGTGGTGGTGGTGGTGGTGGTAGTGGTAGTGGTAGTGGTGGTAGTAGTGGTGGTGGTGGGATAGCTCTTGCTATCCTTGGAGGTGCAACTGCTATTGCCTTCAGAACAGCTACAACGATGAGAGGGTTGTAAGCTGAAATGGAAATGAAGGTGACCATAGAGTTATTTCCATTGAGTCAAGTCGCATTCCATGGCTGCAGCGAGGTTTTGCCCGGTATGACTAGACATCTAAGAATACAACTGATATCTCTGGCAGGATATAGGTGACCCACTGCAGGGTGTATGGCCATTGGGGTTAGTTTCATGACCCTTGAGAGATACCATCTATTCGAGCTGTGGTAAACGAAGATGTCGTCCCAATGGATGTAACCTTCTCGGCCATAACAGTCCGAATTAACAATGCAAACCCTGAAGGGGTATATAAGTATCGGGCTAATAGAAATGACATTTTAGTGGAAATGTCATTGAGTTTTTATTTCTTCTGGAAGGTAGAAGCAATAATGGCCAGTGGTGTTATATATCTGTTGGAGTGTGGCTGCAGCTTCAGTGTTCCGCAATACCAGATATCTTTCTTGACATGGTCTCTACCACATTCATAGTTGTCGCAGTCGTCAGAGTCTTCAAAGTTATTGGAATCACGGTCGGTATTGGTGTTGTTAGGTAAAGGTGGGTGTTCTTTATCATATTGGTTCATTTGCACCCGAGTGTTATTCCAATAGTCTTGGAAAAATACCTGGAATCCTCCCTACCATCCATATATCATTGTTGAGTTGATATCCAATATTTCTATATTTTCTGAAACTGTGCAATGTACAATGTAGTTACTTTGTTCAAAAGAAGGATATCCTACATCCAGTCATTCACACAATCATATTCAACACCATGAATTACATGCAACCAAATAAGCCCCTGAATATGCTTGGACATGAACTGTTTTGCGGAAATATCCAGGTGGAGAGTTTCCTTAATTGTCTCAGTTTTGGAAGGGGTAGATGGGATTTGTTTGAGTGGCATTGCAATGTTCTGAGCTGAATAGATGTTGTCTAAGGAGTAAGTCAGGGTTAAGGTTAATGTATCTAAAAATGACGATGAGAGTGACAAATAGACAAAGATGCAGTAGATAGAGATGATGAAGAAGAATCAAAATGGAGGGAGGGTACGGCAGTATATATACAGTGCAGAATAGGCCATCAAGCACTGGAATTGTGTGGAGTAGTTTCCAGCAGGGTTGAAACCGTTGGTGATATCAAACATTATACTGGAAATTGATTTTTCGTTATTGTAAGCTGCCATCAGCACTTTTCTTCTGATCTGAACGATGCACTGCAGATTTTATATGACTCTGAGAGTTGTTTCAACCACTTTTTGAGCATGAGACATACTTGTCATACGAATATTGGGTCAAAGTGTTGAAGTCTGTCAGTTTGGGTTCCTACCATATAGACGTGACATCAAGTTCGAACATAATGATATAGTATGGTATCACCAACAGGCAAAACCTGCCATATGAAGTGAGAGAAGTGTCACCAGCATCACTGGCAGTATATATATCACTCCAGACACCACTAATTGACTGTCTACAGTTGTTTCATGAACTTTGAACTCCTGTCTTGGCATACAAAATGAGTGTTATCACATGTTTTTGTCTGTATTTCGTATTATATACCTGGTCAAACATCAAACACGCAAGCAAACAAGCAAGTCTATGGATTCTTTGTTATATGTATGTTGCCAGTAGTATCACATTAGGTTCTGGATGGAGCTACATTGTGACAAACTGTGTCTGCAGTATATTCCAGAGTTTTGGCATTATATAGACAGCTCTGTAAGTATTGTATGCCATGCGACTCAATTCCACTATCCCTGCTTCACAATGACCCTTGCCTGGCAATGCACAAAATATTCTGCCAACTGCATATAGAGTCCTCAACATTGTCTACACCACACTTACCATGACTTCCATATGAACTCCAAATTGTTTCTGATCTGTTTCCTTTCAAACTTACAAGTCTGACCTGTAGCACTACAAATACATTGACGGCAACCATCCTCAATATCATGCCCAATATTCCGAGGAAAAGACAGACTCCAAGCCCACTGAACACATTCGAAAAAACTCCCACTGATACGTCCACAGTACCCACAGTGGTTTTCACGCAAACAATGACAACATTGAATATCCTGATATGTTTTCTCTATTGTACACATTTCCTTCCACAGAACCAACCAAATTTGACTCAAACACAAAAAGCTTATCATATCCCACATCAGGAATCCCTGTCACATACGTTCTGACCGATGATCAGCCAGATGCTGGATACAATTCTGAGCAGTAGTTAGAAAACTCCTTCCATCTGTTCGGTGGGGAGTAGGAGTACAATTTCACAGAGTTGGTCATATCAAAATATCTTGCTGCCAATATCATCAACAACTTTCTGAAAAGTGATTGCAATCTCAAAGAGTATGTACATAATTCTCTGAAATTGAATTACAACCTCCAATAGAGAATTAACTTTATGGAGGATAGACCTGGCCATGGCTCCTAGAAGAATACTATGTTGCAGATACCATGGAATGTACAGCATCTGGATGCCATTGAGTTTTTGAGTAACCTTATAAAGTGTGCAAAAAGGCTACTCCAATAGCCAGCATGCAAGGAATATCTTACATCCACTCCAAAACGTTGCTTCAATGATGCTGGGAACCATGTGTACAATGAGATGTATACTGGAGACTGGTGATGTGATAAGCAGATTAGCTTCCTTCTTAGAATACCCTGTACAATACTCACAATTGTGTAGACAAAACTACCTGTCGATGTCATGTTGGTGCCGATGATATTCATGTCTGACAGCAACCATCTCACAAATATCTCTGATGTCAGGAAGGTATGGCAGATATGTATGACGATCAGCAACCTGGCTACAGCCGTATGAATGAAGCACACAACACACAGCAAATTGTTGGTTGTGCTTTTGTCCAATCCTGTAAAGATACCAGATGCCCCCCTCACAAGATGAAATTCTCAGAGAGAACATAATCGAATGGTTTCTCAGAACTTGCTGCAGAATATATTTCAACTCCTACTCACCTCAGTGATCCATACCATCTATGTACGCTGTACCGATGGCAATGTCAGACATTGCCATTTGACACATGTTGCATGAATGGCCAATTATTCTGAGTACTGTAATCTTCACAACTTTAAGAATGGTGTATACTACTGATGTGAATGTCCTGAGCAGGAAATGAGTAATCTTCCCCACCGATATAAGTGACACAACCACTGGGATCGTAATGTGTATTGTATACTCTCAGATTCGAATATACCCCTCAGTATCGCTATCATCAAACACTACGATATCAATCTAGACCTCAACATTTTACAGTATCTCGATTGTATAACAAGCGATCGTCCCAAGCCTGATCTACTTCACACGATGCAAATTGTGATGTTGAAGTACCTCCTGATATGGCTTTATGAATTTCTCAAGCAGCATAACCAGCTTGATAAGTTCAATGATATTTGGCTCTCAGTGCCTGTATACTTTGATATGATGAAGCCAAGATGTACATATGAGGAGGTTTGGCATTGCAATTTAGGAAATATAATGATAATGATACGATTACTTGTGAGCATCGTTTGCAATGCTCTGTGAGACCCAAGTCCATCTAAGTGCAGTGTATATTACTGGGCAGTTGAGTGCTCTCACTGTCTTATTGAGTTCTATTTCCATTGCCGGTATGACTCTCATGAAGACAAAATGCTAGACCTCGTGGACAATGCTCTACATCGCTTTCACGATTCGAAGAATATATTTCAACAATTCAAAGCTGGCAAACAATTTGCAGCAGAGGCCAAGGACAGACGTACAGAATTGTATGTCGAGTGGAATGCTGAATTGAATTCCGAGGAAAATAAGAAGACAACAGTGACCTTTCAACAGTGCAATCGCAATGTCTGGAAAGGAATTATCGATGCTAAAATGGCCAAATATATAGAAGAGGGTTGTGATTTCAACCTTTCCAAAATACATCTCATGTAGCACTTCTGAGAACAGATATAACAGTATTGTTCGCTTAAACAGTAGTAGACAGAGATCAGTAAAAGTTCCCACTGGAAGCAGATCAAGTACGGATTTAATGCCTACAACAAGATGGGTTATTACTATACTCAGATAATCAACATCTACCTTCGCAGTGATACAATTGCTGTCAGAAAGATCAATTGTGATAAATGAAATTGTAAATGAGCTGCTCCACAGATGATGACAGAAATGACAATGGAAGTGACAGTGGAAGCAATCACTACTAGTAGACATCGTTTATTGAAGTTCATATCTTTGCAACAGTGCAAAGGAAAAGAGATAGTCAAGGACTTTCTAGGCCTCATGTAAACAATCATTGATAATGTCCTTTGAGATGGTTTATTCAATACCACCTGTCATTTCGTACACTTCAAGTAGGAAAATATCAATTTGCAAGATCTCTTAAACAGTGCTGCCACAATGTACCATGCATTGTAGGTAGAATCATGCAATATGCATTATGAGTACATCATTCAGAAGCTCAGATGTACTGGAGATAGACGATGATATTCTGGGGCTATCCACCATGACTGGGTATGGGTTCAAACCTCTCAACATAAGGAGGGAGAGGAGCTGTCTTTCATTGTACTGTAGTGATGCATACCTTTCCGTATGCTTAGTCTATTCAAGGTGCAAGTTGTCCATTCATATGGCAAGAATGCCATTTGGCTAGCATATATTGAAGTGATAAAGCCTGCCAACTGTGGAATGCCGGAAAGTGCATCACAGCTAGACAGGCAAGTGAAACCATATTTCGGAGATTTATATGCAGTTATCCGTGCCGGATATATTGTGGGTGTGGCTGATATAATTCCATAGCAGCCCATTTCGTCGCAGTCGGAAAAGAATCACTGGATAGCCAATAGTAAATAGACATAGCATCATGGAATGATATTTATTATATGTTGGAGGACGAAGTGAATACAGGAGTGAACAGGATATAAACGGTATTTAGAACTGTAAATAGACATAATAAACATTACTTTGTGGTAGGTATAACTTATGGTATAATATACAGTACGTAGCATCGTCATTACAATGCTCAGAGTAGTATTGCTACAGAGCACAAAGCATGATGCAATTGTACTAGCCAGACAAAGATCACAGTATATCAAGCTCCCTAAAGCGCTGTGCAGAGTGATATGTGACCATGTGAATACCTTCTACCAATAGATGTTTTTTCAGTACCTCACATCATATGTTTGTGGACATATATGTTAGCCTGCCTACTGATATCCCAGGTATTCTTGTCATACAACCCAAATCCAGGAATGACAAATTCGCCATCGGACAGTGATATTTTCCGATGTGTGTCTTTCCGTTTTTGACTTTATTGCTCTAAGAGGCATGGCCATTTCAAATATAATGAGTGATAATGTTCCTCATCTCTGGCCGGGTGTAATATCTTACTAATCAGTTATATGTGTTTGCTCTGTACGGAAGTACAGCTGCTGCCAAGTTGTGATGTTGTCTTGTTGCTTCTAATTTCTGTTCATCCAAGAATTTGATGACTTGGGCTGCCTGAACACTGAGATCTTCATTGCTACCCATATACAAGCCCTCACTGCTATTCTGCGGACAATCTCAGTACACACTCTTTATCCAGTTCCACCTTGCCCTTGGAGTTGTTGATTCTCTTTCTGTTAAACTTACACCTTCTGCAAATAATAGTACCATGCTATTCGGTAATTTCCTATCGGAATTCACTGCTTTTCACATGATTTGGTTGGTTGTCTCTACTTCCCTTTTGCAGATACATCTACTAACATTCTTGTCAATGTATCGGATTTCTGGACTTGCTTGCCTGATCCATAAACAATGTTAAAGATAAATCTCAACAGGAATTCTAACCACCAGGCATGTCTTCTATTGAGTAATCATGTAGATATCATATAATACTCCATAGTCATATGATCTGACAGGATCTTAATCGAATGTACGGACTCTTTGTACTCCAACTACCATTGTTGAAAGCTTTTGAGTATTGCTCCAAGTGTTTGATTGTAGATTTCATGATTCTCTTTTGCTGGTGAATACATATTCAAGACAAAAGCCATGGGATGTCATATTCCCTGGTCATCATAGTGTGACAGGACTCCTGCCAGTATATGGCTGGCTGCGTCAGTATTCAAACCTATCACCTTTTCGTAATGGAAGTATACTAATATTGGATCTGTCCAAAATACTTGTTTCAGCTTCGCAAAGACTATCTTCTGAACAGCATCCCTGCAAAACGATACAAGCTTCCTCCTATGTTTACCTAATGGCAGAACCACTGAGTTATAATTGCATATCAATCATATATAGAAGTTGGCGAATTCTAGGAATATCTGAATGGTCTTATGCTTGCTTCTTGCTTCCTATTCTGTGACTGCTTTAACCTTTTCTGGATCCATTCAAATACCATTGATACTGATAATCAATCCTATATACTTCACTTCTTCAAATAGAATTCACATTTGTCAGCTTCAAGGTATTACACTGCACCTTGTATTGCTTGTATCATTGCGCACATGTGTTCCTTATATTCCTTCATATTATCGCTATAAGTGATCATATTATCCAAGAACTCTGTAAAGAATATGTCTAGGAATGTTTGTATGATATCATCAATGAATACCTGAAAAGATGCTGGTATATTGGTTAGACTGAAAGGCATGATCAAGAGTTTAAATAAACTGTATCATCTTTTGAAGGTCATTTTCCACTCACTGTCTTCTGCCATTCGAATTATATTGTAGACACCTCAAACATCCAACTTTGTTTTGCCATTGGCTTTGGATAGTTTTAAAAATATCTCCTGAATCAGTAGTAAGAGATAACAATTCTTGATTGTTTCTTCATTTAATCCACAATACTGTGAGGATGTAAGTCCCCATATGGCTGGATATGTACAGATATGGTTGGAAATGGGAATAAGTAATAGAGATATCAATTGTAAGGTACGGTAGGTAAGATAATCGCTAGTATGCAAAAGTACTTCGCAATGTGACTATATATCAAGGATGCTGTTTTGGCCTTGACTGACAAGTATACTTGTGTGCCAAGCGTACCTGCTATCCAGGTATACATACAAGGCCAATTGCACCTGCGAGCCAAGTATACTTATGAGATCATGTACACCTGATACTGTTGTTATAGATACTCCACGCACAATTGTAAACCTCTACCTGAATCTGGTGCAAACAATAATAGTATTCTGTAAGGTGATGTTGATGATCTAAGATATTTCTTAGTTAGGTTCTTCTTGATTCAGTCTATTAGCACTTGCAATTCATCCCAAGTTCTACTGTATATTGGTCCAGATTGTAGTGTAAATCTGTTCTACAGTATTGATGTATGATTGTATGATCAAAGGGATTGTACTTGCTCAGAAACTATCTTGTTCAATAATGGTAAATATTCATGATATTCTTTTGGGATTTCTTTCTCCAAAGGTGTTTCCTGTAAGTCGTTCATTCTCAGATCTTTATTAATATCATTTTGAACTATCCTGTATACCTTGAGTCTTTCCTTCATGGTTTGGTGCATGAATAGTACTGCTCCTACTGCATATATATCAAGTTCAAGCTTGACCATTTCTTCTATTGTTTCCCTGTTATTGCTCCAGATCCATATGCTCAAATACTGTTGGCAATTCTTCCGGCAGTAATTGCTCTCAAATTCAATTCATCTGTTCTGGAACGTGTAAGTGCATACGTTCTCGTTCTCGAACCTTTGTTTAGATATTGTTGCAAATAGAAGTAAGAGATCACGATGATATCAATTGTAAGGTAAGAGTGTAAGATAATTGCTACTATGCAAAATCACCTCGCAAGGTGACTATATATGAAAAGTTCATATCCGGCCTGGCTGTCAAGTCTACATGTATGTCAAGTACACCTATGAGGCCAAGTGCACCTGCAATCTAAGTGTACTTATGAGGCCAAGTGACCTTGGCGTTGCCATTATATCATTCGCCTCTTTATCCACAGATCTCATGTACTGTAGCATATATTATATATATATTAAGAAAGATAGGATTAGGTACGTATGCCTTCGAACGTTTGCATAAGTTCCACAATCCATTGGTTCCATCACAGTAGCCATACGGTAAAATAGGTAGACAGCAAAACTCGATCCCAAGTAGCAAATGGTAAAAACCATGCTGATACCATTTGTACCAGATCCAAATCCTAAGAAATAAAGGGCAGACAAGAAGTAGAAAGCAAGCAAGAAATGTCCAATTGATCCTGATTCCTCCATGTCCATCTCTGAATCGCAGCCACTCCTGCAGCAGGATCCGGTCTCAGCCTACTCCTTCAGGAGGCTTGCAAGTTCAAGGTTCCGAATATCCAAGTTGACTTCCAGTTTCTCAAACTTCAGGCAATTGATTTCCATACTGCTGGTGTAGTAATGCTCATATCAGTGATAGCTTTGGCTTCCACTGAATCAATTGTTCGTATACAATTTCTCTCATTTAACGTGTTCGTGAATGTCATCTCAGGAGCAATACTATTGCAGCCAGTATCGTATCTCTGCTGCAGTCAACTAGCATTATTGCATGATATACCTATCATGGTCATAGCTGCTGCTCTTGAGTGCTTCTCAAATTGGTATGATTTCTCCAATTCCATGACTCTGTACTTTCGTTTATCCAAGCACATGGCAGACCTCATCTGTGATATCCATCAGCAACAACCGTTGTTTCCGTCAGGAATGCCCGAGTATACCTGATGGCTCTGACAGCTCTGACAGAACCTGATACCCTCTGACGGAGAATTACACGCTACCCATTTCCCAGGTGAAGTGTCACGTTGCATTCTTACTCTAAGGCAGCTATTATACTACGTCCCTTATTCTGGCAATGCGTTGCGTTGTATATTTCCCTGTTGACACTCATCCACCATACTCACCACCCCTGCATTCCGCGTCATTTACTTTGAGTCCAGAATGTGGTGACGTGTACACATTATCAGAATAACACATGTGTTAAACACTTTGCCAGGACTCCAGTTATATTGTAGCTGTTTACACGATGCCTGGTAATGGTTATGTCTCTCTCTGATCGGGTACCACATTTTACATACCCACTATTACTATTTACAGGATGCCGCACTCTCCCCATATATATGTTTAGCTTTCAGATGGTGTCACTTATTACAATACAGTCTTCGCTTTGGATATATCGCTTGCCATTGCATTTACTTCGCCATTATCGTATTTTACAGATCTGAAATATTCTGTCCAATCTTCATACTCTCTAGTACTATGCCCTCAGTCCTTTAAAGTCGATGTTGATCCATCATCACCTTGCGATGCTTTTTCCTCCTCATCCACCTGCGTATTGTCACCATTGTCACCCTCATACCCATTGATATCACTGGTTCCTAGATTAAACCTCTCCAGTTCAGTCGCAGCCCATCGTTACGGCCTGGCAGTGGGGATCTCATCACTCTCTTCGCTTTCATCACCTTCAGCTTCGTAATTCCTGCTGCTCCCTGGCATCCCAAAATACAGTTTGTCATCTGTACAATTGTTGTCTATCGGAATGTTTGGATCAGTGCTTCCAATTTCCAGCTCCTCAAGCGCCACTTCGGAGGTCAAATAGTCAAAAAGAAGGATAGCATTGTCAATACGTACTGCTTCCATGCTGATGACCACAGCAGATATTGAGTTCTTTCCTGTTGAATCTGATGCTTGACTGTAGCAAGAGTGGTTTTATACACCCTCTGTTGATAGCTCTCCAGTAGTATGTTCCAGGTATTCATCAAGAATGTATACGTGTCTGCAATGCCAGACGAGGTTAACCACTTGCGACCTGTTGCAGGGCAGCAGGATTAGTGTTGGCAATGAAGCGGATCGATTCGTCACGGATCGAACCAAGGTGGGATTCGATACGGATTCGATCCGAGGTTTGGACGATGTTCCGAGGATTATCACAAACTGGTTCGCGAACCATCTATATTCGAACGACAATAGGTATGCGCGTTCCTGTCCGATATGCTCGAATTTTAGCGCATCTTGTAGCGAGAGAAGTTCGCTATAAGATGAACTTAATATCGAGCCGATCGGACAAGAACTCGCTTGCTTATTGTTGTTCGCAGTTGTAGACCGAAATGGTGGGATTTGAGGGAAATGGCTTGGCAAGGATCCGCTTCACTCGAACCAAACCGGTTCATCAATGGCACGAAACCCGGGCAGTTTGTTGCCAACACTAAACAGGATATGATCTTACCACCCTTAATCTTGTAGTTGAAGTAGTTCGAGTGATTAGGTCTGTCTGCTTTCAGCTTTGACTTGGAAGCTTTCATAGGAACACCTTTGTTCTTTTGCCACTCCAGGATAGTATGGTGCAATGCAGTGCAGGTAAACATGAAAAGTGGTGAGGGTATAAGACCATCCTTGTCGTCAAGCATGGAATTATAAAATCAATCAGCATACTTACAGTGGTTATTCGCCTGATGATAACATTTGATGTAGATAAACACCGGGATTGCTTCCGCCAGGAAGTAAAGTGCATGGTGGCCATTGGTTAGCAGCTTTCGATGCTCTCTGTGTTGGATTTAGACCGTGTACACCACCTTTCACATGCTCTGCTACAGGAAAAACATACTTATTGTCTACCAGAAGGGAATCAATAAATTCCAAATACTCTGCGTCGGATTCAAAGCAGTGGAGATCATAAAGCTCTGCTATGTTGTCCCTTGCTGATTGAATAAAATGGAATTTAACCTTATCGACTTGTACTCGAACCTGGTACCAGTTTGAGCATATAATATCCAATGTGGACCATTGTATCAGCATATGTCTGTTAAGATCTCCTTTGTACGTGCCTCAAATGCTATAGACCAAATGTTATTTTGCTGCATAGCAGTGTTCCAGTACCTCTCTATTATTTTCCAGTGTGGGGCTTCAGCTAATCCTTTTGCAATGTATCGCATTGTATAACCAACCATCCCCAAGTCGTTTGCACTCAAAAATGGCTGTCTGTTCTACATGTAGAGCTCCAGGAGTCTGCCCATTGCAAATACAAGATACATCATGTCTGAGTGACCAAATCGATGGATGATGGCACTGCCAGAGACCACTGATCGAGGTGTAGATGCCACCTGCAGTTGTAAATGCCACTGCCTCTGTCTATGATTCCTTTCTGTAGCTCTTGTTTGCAGTGGATTTGTAATGATTGCGTAGATATCCGGATTAGGGATGGGTATCGGCAGGTTTTCAAGACTGCTGTGAGGAGTAGGAGTGCTAGCAATGCTGGATGTGGGGCTGGATACAACGTGACCTGTTGAATCTGTCTGTGAGGTTCCTCTGGGTATTGATGTGCTACGACTGCTTGTACCCGATATAGCGGTTGAGGTATTTATTGACTGTCGCCATGTAGCAGATGGGGTTGAAGTCACACATTGAGTAATATCTGCAATGCGAGAATCATTCAGTGAAGATAAGGGGGTTGAGTTCTGAGCTTGGATTGTAGAGCCTAAGGAACTCTCTCCTTGAGAGGAATAACTCTTGCCAGCCGGTGCGAAAATGCATCTCTTAGCAGGGGCAAGCTGAGGATTCCTGAAAGGCCTAAGCTTTTGTTGTTTCTGATGATTAGGAAGACTTCGAATATTTCACACGACTGGAGCCCTGTCAGGGTGGGGGCATTGGGAAGGTATAGTCCAATATAGATATTCGATGTTAAGAATATAGGAATACTTTCCTCTGCATGTATTTGCAATGGCCGGTAAGGTAGACTCCTATTTGTATGACCAGGGAAGGATTCGAAATAAAAGGGAGGTGCAGTGTAGACCGCACTGGAATCTACATCACTATCACCTGTGACGATACTCGGAGACGAGATTCCTTGAAAAGCATTCAATTATGGGGTTAACTGCCATCAGATAAACTTAGAGTAAACTCAGCATTGATATTTACTGTTACAGCAACGTGTGAAGATTGATTTGTACCTCTTGAAGGGTATTTATATCTTCTTGGAACGATTATCATAGGATTTCACACGTTCTTGCAACTATACTTCGAACCATCGATTGTGTATATCTTCAGCCTCCTGGTGGAAATCCCTCTGTGGTAGAGCTAAAAGTATCGCAAACCGAATAATGACGGATTCTCTATCCTATGATATTAGTTGCATGTGTATTTTCTACTGCTAGGCATGTTGGATGGTTGCACAGTTGGGACAATCTGAGAACTACTCTGTTTGCTCTAAGATGTATGAAGCCTGAGCGGTAAAAGTGGTATATGATTCAAAAGAAACAGCTGGCGTCGTAAACCTTCCTCACCATGAGTACTAAATCTCATCCAAAAGCTTCTCATTTATGAGCTGCCTGATGGTTGTGTAAGATAAAGACTGGGCCATTTTGTGTTCGTTAACCAACACAACGCACTATATGAATCGAAATTATTATATCTCACCAGTTGAACCAAGAAATCGCAGGAACTGCAGTATATATATCTCTTCTTCATGCCTACACTTCCTTTCTCTTTTCCTCCCATCTTAAACACACCACCAGCATCATATACTATCTTGACATCATGTAACTTTCACAAAACAATGCCTCTCATTCGAAAACACACACGATAATCTACACAATCTTGTAAGGTCTCTCTTGACTTCCTTCTGGGACATGAGACAGTATCATAATGCTAACTGCTCAGATATAAATTCATTTTCAACTCACAGTAATGGCACCAAAGGGCAGCTTCAATAGAAAGGGGAAGGCAACTGCGAAGGCAAAGATGCCAACATCAGTTGTAAATCGACACCTGTCGTTAGATCGGGACCGTATAAATGGATTCATCTCGGAACACATCTATGGACTTATACGGATATACAATGTTTTCAGTATCAAGGATGAGAGGGCATGAAACCTCTTTTATGATATCATGTTTCTTCATCCAGTCAAGACTCGCCATGTTTCACAATTCCAGCTGATGTAGCTGCATCGCAGGAGCAGGCGTTCGCCTTATTGGGAGTGGTGGGCTGCCTTCCGCTCATATATGAGGCAAATATTTGATAAAATCCGAGACCGAATGAACAATTGGAGGTGGGACAACCCCCGTACCTTTGGGAATCAAGTCGATCGCTCCAAACCACAGACAATCAGCTCTGGGAAGGTTAAACACACCAGTGAGCGTTTCTCTTGGTACAGTAGTGATGATCTCAGGGCAAAGATTGAGCCGCCAGGGTGCCAGCAGTACAGGCCAGACGACTTCCTGGCCATTATGCTACTCAATTGAGATGAGATAATCGACGAGGATGATGATGATGAGAACTGGGTAGATCCCAAAGTATCGAGCGGTGGAGGAGCCATCCTGGCGATGGTAATGACAATGATGATGGTGATGGTAAGGAGGACATGCTGGGCAGTGAGAAAGGGACCGGAAAAGGGAAGGAAATGAAGGATGAGAAGGGGAAAGGGAAGGTGACTGAGGACTGGAAGGGAAAGGAGAAGGCAACAGAGGAAGAGTAGGGGAAGGGGAAGGGGAACAGGAAAGGGAAAGATATTGTTAAAGGAATCCTAGGGGAAGAAAGCTCACAGACAGGTGGAAAGGCTACAGGGAGCAAGGTGAATGGACAGCCTAAGAGACTCATCAGAGATAATGGCCAACCCAAAAGCTTTGCTGCAGGTACAGCAAAATGGCATTCCATCAGAGATGATGGACAGCCTGAAAGATCCACTACAGGTGTAGCGAAAGGGACAGGATAGGTATCTCCAGCGCATGACGATATCTCTTGTGCCATTGCTTTGCAGTTGCAGAAGGAAATATATGAGGCAGACTCGTATACAGAGGGCTAACTAGAGTGGGTATATTTATAGTCGGAAGCATCACCTACCGTGCAAATTCTTCAAATAATGATACCGACTCAACTGAGGAATTGGACAGCGAATATGATTCCGAACATGATTCTGATGTTGATATGCGCAAGGAGGATGATGTGGACGTACCGTACAGTGTTGATTTAGAGGGCGATGTGGATATGAAAAGGGACAGTGACAATGAAGTGGAGGAAGATGAGGAGGAGGAGAATGAGGAGGAGGAGGATGAGGATGAGGAGGAGGAGGATGAGGATGACAAGTAGGATGAGGATGAGAATAAGGATGAGGATGAGGATGAGGATGAGAACGATGAGGATAAGGCTGATGGCAAATAACCTCGGGCGATTGGCTATAGAGAGATGGTAAATATATCGGCTGATGATGTAGATACCATGGGAGACAATCAGCCAATCGTGCGATCTGAGTAAGGCCAGGAGATATGTGAGCATACTGCACATCAACAACCTCTGGAAGTTGTCCTACGGCCATAAACCCCGGAGTCTCGCTAATGAGCACGAACTCTGGAGACTCATTCCCTCAGTGGACTGATATATCTGGGGCTTGTGACAGCGTCAAAACCTCGCCCGGCACCCCCAACTCTGCGAGATGCTGAGGTAGCCGGAAACACCTCCGATGTCGATGTGGATCAGCAGCTGCTCGGCAAATCGGTCAGTGATGATAGTCTCCCCGAAGCATCTCTCTTCGATGTGCCTCTCCCGAATGTGTCTCTCCCCAATGTACCTCTCGCCGATGTCCTGGTTGCTGATATCCCGGTTCCTGATATCCCGGTTCCTGATGTCCCGGTTCCTGATGTCCCTTGTCCTGAGGTATGGCTGGATGGCTTGGTAGGTGAGGAGTAAACCAGTCCTCGCATTGCAGAGGAGTCGATAGTTGTTGCATTCGGGTTAGGGTCGGATTCTTATCTTGCGAGTTTCCTTTGCTGTAATCTATTCATCTCAAATACTGATTAATACACACGTAGAGGTGTTTTGTTCGCTTAAGATTTTTTGTTTTTCCTGCTCGTTTTAGTTAGGGGTTGGATTGTGGGCTTGTTCGTTTCCTTTGCTTTAATCTATTTCTCTGAGGCATTGATTATTACATGCATTGCGAGGTTTTTAGATCACTCAGGGTTGGTTCTTTTTACGGGTTTGGTATTGGTATTATTTTATTCATAGTATTATGGGACATAATGTTTGTAGCATTTTTGCAACTCCTGGTATGTAAGGAACCTCCTTGTGATGGTGTTCAGGCTCAATAAATCTATCAGATTAGCTGAAACAATTGTGAGCTTACACTCACACCAGACTGCACAGGTCTGACAAGAACTTTCATCCTTCTCTACAGTGTATACTCCACTTCTCGTGTATGGTCAACAATCTCAGTGAAGATCCCCCTTCCATTGCCCCGAATTTTCAAGCCCAAAGAAGTTCACCTCAGACAGCTGGTGACTTAAACATATCAAATAACAATATCCTGAACACCTTCAAGCCGCACGTCAGAATAATCTGACAATTTGCAGCGTACTCCGATACGTTGAACCCACTCAGCATTGTGAATTCAATGCTAACAAAGATTCAGTCGAAGACTTTGACGCGTTTCCTGACCTCAAACATCTTGAAAACCTCGCAGACTCAGAGTCTGAACTACTGTCATCTCCTGCCATGGACGGAAATATACCTCAGCGCTACACTCCTCTGAGCCATTATATTGCTGAGCCAAGAGATTGCGATGCTCAGGATTGCCTTGAGACGAACCTACAAAAGAATCCCTACTATCCATTTGCGAAGCGTGAAGAGTACACATATATTCCGTGTGGAATCAAGAAGAAGACCATGAAGACGTACTATGACAACATACTTCAGGAAGAAAATACCGCTCTGCATTTCCCAAGATTAAAAAACGGAGATGGCATCCAGAATCTTGTGGTTGGCATGCCAGACGATTACGCTCTCGGAGAGTGAGACCTACACACTCTCAAGGATATGAGATGGAATGACAATCACCAATGTCCTATGAAATACTGGACTCAAGACAATATCAAAAGCATGAGATGTTTGATGAAGTAGCCAGCCTTTGCCGAGCATCTCATTTACGCCCCTCAGCATTACTTTAACAGCAATACACCTCCGAATGGCCTTTATAGCGAAATTCACATGGAGGACTGGTGGTGGGAGACACAGGTACGGAGAGATACCCAAAGATAATAACGTACTAATAGACGTTAAGTAAATGCTCAGAGTGGTGGATACACTGGTTCCCTTGATCTTCATGTCTGACAGAAAACATCTCTCGCATTTTGCTAGCGACAAGAACGAGTGGCCAATATATATGACAATTGGCAACCTATCTTCAAAGATCTGCCAGACACCCTAAATGCACAGCATCGTAATCATCGCTCTCCTGCCCATTCTGATCAAGAATCGCAATATTAGTCAGAAGTGGCTGGATGAGCTGCAGCAAACAAACCAAGAAGTACTGAACGAGGTACATCGGCAGGTACTCCAGCATCTCACCTTTCAACACAATCTCAATATCGAGTGCGAGAATTTCAATGTTCTCTGTGCAGATGGCAACTTCAAGTATTGAACTTCGGTTTTAGCAGCATGAATTGCAGATTGTGCTGAGTATAGTGACCTACATCATCTCGAGTAGCATGTCTGTGTTAGGTGCGAGTGTCCAAAGAATAAACTTGGAGATTATGTCCCTCCTGACAGGCAACACCCCCAGCGTAATCAGAACCTATATAGAATACTCAGCAATACAAACACCAAGGCAGCCGATGCTGAACTCACATCACGCCATGTTCACTGAGGATTCAATGTGTATCAACAAATTCTCTGTATTGTGAGCGACCTCTCAAAGCTCGACCTCCCAAAGCTCGACCTCCTCCATACAATACAGATCGATATGGTTGACCACCTTCAGAAGTGGATTTTCCACTTCATAAAGACGCATAAATGGCTCGACATGTACAATGCAATCTGGTTATCCGTACCTGCTTATAACGACCTCACACCAGCAAATAAGTCATATGAGGAAGTTCCTCAATGGAATGGGAAGGAGATAAAGGAAATTAGCTGGTACCTGCTTGGAGATGTAATTCAGTCTCTATGAGGTGAAAGCTACGTTCAGCATTCCATATTCAATCGCACAATTGAGTGTACACGGATATTGTTAGAATTGTATATTTATGCTCAATATAAATCTCACAATAATGCAACATTGAACTATATGCAGGACATCTTGTATCATTTTCACACCATCAATGATGTTTTCTTATCCAGACGAGCTGGCATAAAGGTGAAGGCCAAAGCCAATACCCTGGAAACGGAACTCGTAAAGAAGCGAATGGTAGACGAGGAAACAAATACTGAAACCTGGATGCCATCCAAGAAGTGGCATGAAATGAATTTGTGGTGGAATTATATCAGCCACGAGATAGATGTTTCCAAGGAGTTAGATGCCAACTTCAACTTGACGAAGATCAACTTCATGTTTCATTGGGTCCAACAGATTTGTCGATATGGAGCCTTGCAATAGTATTCTGCTGGGAGACATGAACAAGCATATAAAACACACCTCAAGGACAGTTGGAATACCTCCAATCACAATCTCAACTACCTGTCACAAGTAATCACCTTTCAGGGTCGCATTCTTTGCTTTGACATCAGAGAGCTCAATCTTCAAGCCCTCGCTCAGCGTCAGGAGAACAGCGCTGCCACCTGCATAGTCCTCCCTTCCAGTGCTGATCTGGCTCCCCTCCTGAGCTCCCAGTCATATGCGAAGTCTGAATTTGTGGATCCCCAAAACCGCCGTGATAGAAAGCATCCTGATGCTAAGATCAAAGACTTCAGAGTGTTACTCGACAATATACAAGACGCAATCTACCACATGACAATTTACAATGGCACGTGGGAGTTTGTCAAGTACAAGACTCGTAACAAGATGTATATATCGCATGAATAACTGCACAAAATAGAGCTCTGTATTTACGATTGTATTAAAGTTCAAGTTGATGATTTAGAAGCGGAATGCATATCTCAGATGTATCGATGCTCAGAAAGCCAGAGCTGGCACCAAGGGGACCGACAAAACGACTGGATGTGGGTAAAGCAACACTTGGAGAGGTGTTATGGCATGCTGAATGGTCGTCTCCCATGGCAACTGCAATGACTGTTCAAAATCAAGATCCTAAATGAGCGCAGAGCTTTCGTTGAGTACTGGTTAGCTCTAGCACTCACAACAATACCTGAAAGTCTGGGTAACTTGGATCCCATCTCGAAAGTTGTACAAGTGAGATAAGCTCTGGCAGCTGTTACGTTGCAAGATTTCAGCATGGGAAATATCATCGGCTGCATGTACGTAGTTCCAGAGATTGCTACTAGTAGTTAGACAGGAGACGGATAGAACAAGCGATGGATTTCAATAGCCACATAGATCTGGCGACTTGAAATGATGTGTATAATTAGTAAAGAGAGAATTGCATTTTGCGCACTGGTAGAAGGAACGTGAGGAGAGGTTTTTGAAGTATCATCCATTGCATTGCAATCCCGATGCAAACGCATACCTAATGAACCCATTCTGACGTATGGTCACAGTTGGCCACAATGGCAGAGTGTTCATTGAAAATAGGAGACTGACAGAGCTTGAAGAAATGGTAAAACTGTGATTGGAGGGCGATATGCAATACGACACATAGAATTGTTGCTGGGTGCAGTGTAAGCCACCACCAGGGTGTCTGTGATAGCTTTGACGGAGTGCGTCCACTCTGACAGAGCCATTCCGCCTGGACGGAGCCATTCTGTCCGGACGGAGTCATTCCGCCTGGACAGAAAAATGTTTTGCTGATGTCCTCCACTCACAGTATTGATCAAATGTATCTTACTGATTGGTTCCAAGTTGACTCGTGTATTGGTTATCTGGATTTCATCTTCTGTTGTCATTCTGCTTAATATTGGTTGACTTGGCCCGGGATCATCCTCGTTCGGCCCTCATCTGCATTCATCATATGTTAACATGCTTTCCTACATGCTCATTTGAGTTGCAGTATCTCACTGAAAAATGTGTCTAAGGTTGTACTTACAATGTAATAAAATATGCTTCCACTCCAGATACATCAAGGTATCCATGATCTGATTGCCATGCTTTGAACTTCAGAATCCACAAATATTGTGAGTATTCACACGCCATACCATTTCGTGCCTAGCTATAGAGAGTATCCAATTAGTCACCTATATCTGTGGTGATGTCAATCGATTATTGTCGTGACGTCATTCAGGTAAGGTCAATTGCAGAGCATATCAGTTTATTGATAAATGCAATTCATACATAACCACTCGTACATGTTCATAGTTACCATGTAATGGGAAATATCTGTGCTCTCAGTTCTGATATCCTATTGCGATAACCGTCACATATATCAATTAAGGATTCGATTCAGTTCACATTCCACACAACCTGACATCTCGACTGCTGATGTGGCTGACTCTTGTTAGTATTTGAAATTAATCTGTGGAAGTTTGCACCATTGACAAACTGATTTGATTAGTGTGAACCGAATCCTTGCCAAGCCATTCGTTCCAAACCCCACCATTTCAGCCCACAATTGCGAACGAACATAAGTAAGCGAGTAAGTTTCCAATCAGCTTGATGTATAGTTCATCATTCAGCTAACCTCAAGCGCTATCAGATGAAAGACAGATCAAACCGATCAGATATCAAGTCACTTTCTTATTGTTGTTCTCAGTTGTGGGATTTGGTTTGAAGTTTAAGTTGAGTCCTGCAGTTTGAGTCAAGCCTCATATCGAATATGAATTGAACTCACCCCTGTTCGATCCGCCACAAACCGATCCACTTTATTGAGAATACTTACTCTGGTCAGTCGATATTCATTCTGCAGGGCAGTGAGATCGCTATCATTATCAATCAATCAACAATAACTAGGATCCGTGTATATCAGGACGCAGTCGATTCTGGCAAATCGTTGATGCAGTGCATGGTAACTCCTTTCTAACATTGTAACGGTGATTGCATGGTGACTCCATAGTGGGCAGGTGGTGGGGACTTGATTCACTAACATGCATTGCAGACGCTGACATAGTTCTTCATGTACGCATCCATCGTAGGCCAATAGAAATCTCTAGAGACTAACCCAGCAGTGTAAACAGCTCCAAAGTAACTGGACTCAGAGTTGTCATGAAAGAGACGTATCACTTTATTGCGGAGAGTACCATCTGAAGTGACATATATATTCTCCTCGTAGGTTAGAGCTTCAGCAACAATACTTTATTGGCTCTCGTCTTTAGCTTGTGCTTGTGCTTGTGCTTGTACTTCTGCTTTGGTATCGACTTCGGCTGTGGCTGTGGCTGTATCCATCGGGTTATCGACAAGCTTACCTGAGCAGTTGATTGCCAATAGGCCAGTTACCTGGACTTTCCTTATCACCATCAGGACGAAGATCATCGTAGGGTTTAATTGTCAGGACCACCAAGAGCTGTCCTGTAGCCTTTTCGTAGCCGATCTCATAATCGGATTCTATTCAAGGGCCATAGGCGGGGCAATAATGTGCCCTTCAGGTGCTCGATAGTGAAATCGTATGCCGATAAGATCGTGGCCCAGTGTGCTTGTCTCCGGGAGAGTACTTTCGATATCAAAAAATACTGGACATTCCTTTGGTCACACTGCAACAAGACTTTCTGGTGGGCAGCTTACAAATAGTATCGCCATTGCTTGAAGGTCTCAATGGTCATCAGGGTTTTTTGAATCTTCTAGTTGCTCGATATTGAAATGTTCGCCCATACAAGATATAACTAACTTCCAGTCCACTTGCGAGCCAATTGCACTCATGAGACCAAGTTCAGCTCGAAGCCAAATGAACTTATGAGGCCAAGTGCACTTGATGTCTACAACATGATGGATTATTGTTCCAGCACCTCTGGTATATATTTCTTCCTAGTAGCGGTTCTCAGATTTTGGATTGGTCATGCACCTCTTTTTGAGGTTGGTGCCCTATCGAGGACAATAATATCATGGTAGTGTCATAATATTTCCTACATTCTGTCAATCTTGTGGACTGTGATATGTTTGATTGCTGTCATAAAGCAGCACAGAAAGGTTATTGGATCATGTTCTCAATTGTCATTCTGATCATTCCATTGATTCGTCATGTATCAGCTGGTCTGTACTCGAATGCAGGTTTCATAGCTCATCATCATCAAAAGTAAGAGTTCGTTAACATATATTTGTATCGCCATCCATTCACCTATGCTAATCGTTATTCAATTTGGCTATTTGTTTCCAGCAATTTGTTTCGGAACATGCAATTTGTACTCATACGACCCATATTCAGTTGGTTCTTCTGAGGTTCTGTAAGTGCTATCTAGTTTTTATTACTAACCTCCACAATAGTTGATTGAATATAAAGTACTATACGATCATCATCACTCATGTTGAACTTTACAATCAGTTTCTGAAATTAAATATATGTGATATGAAATTTATCATGGTAATGTGTAAAACCCACTTCAATATCACAATCAAATCCAAGATTCCACCATCCAGGCCAAAGATTTCTCCAAATCCCTTACTGATCCAACCATTCAGGCTCAATATCACTCTAAATTCATAATCTATTTGCGGCATCAGGCATACAATCATTCCAATCAATGATCTGAGAAGAAGGAAATCGTTCTGACAAATCAATGATTTGGTCATCTCAATATTATTCAGTTAATATATTAATCAGTCTTTCCATTACAAAATCAGTCAGTGATCCGGCCATCTTGGCATGAATCACGAAGTCAATTATTCGGCTATTCCAGTCTGAATTCATGTATTCCCACTACATCTGCATTTTGACATATCAGAGGTTGATACAGTGTTGATATTTCGCCAATCGTCATTTCTCCAGTAGTACTCAGTGCATCTGTCATTATCGAACTCCAGGTACTCAATCAGTGCGTTCAATATCTCTACTCTATCGGCAGGTATACCTTATACAATGCTGTTTCATCTCCACTTGTATTAGCCAATATGAGCAATGCAAAGATGGACTGGTAAATGTTGCCAAAAGCAGCAGCCCTTGTCATAACAACTTATGCTCAATGGGAATCCCTATCGTCCAGTACTCCCTTCGTGATCCGGTTAGCTGATAGCAGTCACTTATACCCCGTATTATTGGTTACTGTTAGGCTGCAACTATCGCGGCTGCTACCTGCTCACCCATCCAGTATCAGTACGTCTCGCCTGAGATCCATAATACTCCCAGAAGCTCGGTGCACTGTTCTCTCCATGAGACGAATTTCCTGTTTGACTTCATGCAGGCCTTTGCAAGGAGTCATGCGGTTGCTCCAAGATGATGTTCAGAGGCTTAGGGCCACGCCCGTGAGGGATTCTGTTGGTATACACATATGGAGTTCCATCACGATTGATATCTGTCTAGGGAGACTGCGTGCAGTCCACTTGGAATTCGTCAGGCCGTCAACCGACTGATACTTTCAGTCCATCACGATACCTCGGATTCTTGAACCACAATTAACCCAAAACAAAAGATCAATGCACATTCCTGATCAGAGAAACGGCAAATGTGAAGTCCCTATGGACTAGTAACAAATCGATTTCCACTCAGAGATACATCGACAAGAGAGGTCCATCCTACTCATATATCTGACCAAGTAGATATTCATATCTCCTAGGGATAAGATGGAACGACAGAGGTCTATCCCACCTAGAGATCCAACCATGTAGACATATATCTCGCCTAGGTACAAGACAAGAGTAATAATGTGTGGAGGATCGTTTGTTGTTTATTCCGAATCAATTTACTCCTCAATCAGATCACTCCCATGACAATAACAATCAGTATTATACAGTTGTTAATCATTGTTGTGTTATATGACATCGCCAGTTTCTGGAACGATGATTGGTAACTTGATTGAGTCTCTGCACAGGGTAAGGATTATTGTAGTCGCGATCAGATATTTGTCGATATTTCTGAAGATCTTATCCAGATTCAGAAGATTGAAATCATTCTCTGTAGGTATGCTGATGTGTTCATAAGATCATTCTCCATAGGTACACTTCTGTGATATGGTGACATTCTGTAAGTAAGGTTGCAGCTTCGTTTGTAGATGCTAAATCATTGAAGGTGCACATCAGAGATTCAATTCAGAGGGTAGGAAGGTAATCATCAAGTGTACTTGATCGAACGTGTTTATCATGGTGACTTCTCGCCAGGCTTGATTGTCAATAAAACGATACATTAAGGGATACCTGTTATAGAAACGATGAAAAGACATGTGAGAGTACCGTTGATGAAGGTGGAGTTGGTTCAATTATCTGTTTGTATACAATAGATGTCATTAAATGCGTTTCGAGGTCTTCTGAAAAGTAGTTATAAGGGCCAGGAATACGTTCCTCTGGCTAGATTGACTCCCGAATTGTACAATTAACCTCATTAAGATATACCTATCAAGTATTGATGCTTATAGATTGTGAGAGTATGTGTGTGAATATATGACGATGGTAGTCGGTGATACGACTCTTTGACTCGATTGACCTCCCGATTATCTGGGGATGTTCTCCGGAGTGGACATTTGACTCTATATATCAATTTATATGAACTTTCGATATTTGTAGGTCCGAATGGTTAGCTGTTGCGAAGCATTCGAATTAGACATATTGAGTAGTGGAGTAGCTTACATCGCGGATGCCTTGATACTCAGAGCCAATTGACATCAGAATTTCTTCTGCGGCAGTCGACTAACTTGATTGACAGAAATACTGTTTCTGATTCATCAATCGAGTTATGATACTCAGTGTAGATGGTGAATAGAGATAGTTCGAGTTCTCAGAGGTACCTATCACATCAGGTGACACATCTCTTAGAGACCAATTGAAATCTAAATCATCTCGGAATTGATCATACTACTATCAATTGACTTAATACAATGATTACTTGTCTTTTATTGACATTCTTGAGATAGTTTTGGGTATTGATTGGACACATCCAAAAAGTAATGAATTCACAAAACACCATGAGGGAAACATATCCTGAGACTGAAAAGTGATTATAGTGTAATGCGGTATATTATCGTGCTTGAGCCTATGTGTAGATAACATTTCATACTGGAATAAGCGATCAGTATGATATGAATTGTGAGGAAAGTAAGGAAGATAATCGCTACCGTGCAAAAGCAGTTTGTGAGGTAACTATATATAAACGGTATTTACCCGGCCTCAGCTGCCATGTGTACTGATATGGCAAGTTTATTTATAAGTTCAATTGTACCAGTCCGACAAGTACATCTAGTACTGCCATTATATCATCTCTCTCTTTATTCGCAGAGTTCCTGGGCGGCAACATATATATAAATATAAAGAATGACATGATGAGGTTAGTGTTGGCAATGAACCGGATCGCTTCGAGATGGATCGAACAAAGCAGGGATTCGGTTTGGGTTCGATTCGGAATTTGTTGGATTTGGCCTGTTTGTCACAAACTGACTCACAAACCATTGAATTTCGAACTATAATAAGTAAGTGCATTCCTGTCCGATTGTCTCAATTGTTAGCGCGTTCAAAAGAGCTCGATCCCAGCTACAATGTGCGTTCAGCATTACGGAATTCAGATAAGAATTCGCTTACTTATTTTTGTTCGAAAGTGTGGGCCAAAATGGTGAAATTTGAGGCGAATAGCTTGGCAAGGATGTACTTCACTCGAACCAAACTGGTTGGTTAATGGTACGAATCCCGGAAAGTTCGTTGCCAACACTAGATGAGGTGCACACATCTTTCTTCAACTTCATAAGTCCCATGATCAATCAGTGTCATTATGGGAAATTTGATATATGGGAAAACACCACCTCTAGTGGCGATGGTAAGATCCTTGCCAACAGCATTTATACTGGGAAAAAATCTATATGAAACCAAGAGAAAAAAGAGAGGGCAAGACAAGAGAAGTAGACTTCCAATTGACTCTAAACCCATTTCTATAATGGTAGCTTGGTGGTACTGAAATCAGTAAATACTATTATCCAACGTGTGAGTATTATTCGACAACAATATATCGTAGTGGACACATGGTATGCCAGACAAAATCTCAAATTCCAACTAATCGATCGATTGTACGTTGACGATTTCTTTCATTAAAAGCATTCGTAAATGTCATTTGAGTAGTAAGTCTAATGCAGCTGGTATCACTCCTCTGCAGAAGTGAATAAGCATAATTGCATGATGTTGTAACTACATACATCCTTGGATGAGTGAATACGTATAGAGACGGTTGCAAACCAGAATAAGTAATATATATCAATTGTGTGGTGTGTAGGTAAGATAATCGCTAGCATGCCAAAAGTATTTCGCGAGCTGATTATATATCAAGGGCACTTACGTGGTCTCATCAGCCAAGTACACTTACGAGGGCCAAGTGCACTTGGGAGTCCAAGTGCACCTGGTACCACCATTACATCATCTCCCTCTTTATCAGCAGACATCCTGGGCTGCAACATATATATACATAAGGAAAGACAAGGTTAGGTGCGTACGCCTTTGTACATCGGTATAAGTCTCACGACTGATCGGTGCCATCGCGGTGACCTCACGGCGGATCCGGTGTACAGGAAAATCCACCTTCAGTACTAGGTAGTAAAACCCATGCCAACGCCATTTATACGAGGCCAAGATCCATAAGAAACGAAGAGAAGAAGAGAAGAGAAGAGAAGAGAAGAGAAGGGAATCTGAGGAACCGTGTCATTTGTCCCAAATCCTCCCAATCCTCCATAACCCTGGTCCTCTGTAGCTCCGACCTCACGTCGATTATGGCTGTGGCTTGATTGGATGCTCCTGATGGAACTTGTTGACTATTTCTTGATCGTTGTTGATATTCTCTGCTGGCTCCCAGCTCCTATGTAGGTAATTATAATCGGCCCACTGGACGAGGTAGTAGATCTTCCGGTAGCGTCGCTTGTAATCGAAAATCCAATCGACCTCACACTCGTCCGTATTGTCGACAATCATCGGTTGCGATTCTGAAGGCATCTGGCTGATGGCTGGCGGCAAGTACTTTTCAAGCATGGAGACATGAAATACATTGTGAATACGTATCGTCTTTGGCAAGTCTAATTTGTAAGCATTCCTATTGATGACTTTACTCACCGTATATGGCCTGATAAGCTTGTAATACAACTATTTGGACGTTCTCGTCATCTTGATATTCTGAGTTGAAAGCCAGACCTTATCTCCGACCATGAACGTCATTTTCTTGCCGCTGGCATACTTCGTCTGGTGGGCTTGAGCTTCCAACAGATTTTCTCTCAGAGTGCGGTGCGTCTCCTCCAGCCCAGCTGTGAAGGTATCTGCTCCAGCTTCCGACTTCAAATGGGATCGACCTAATTTTTGGGTGTCTTGAACTGTATCATCGGGTTGTAGTTATAATTGGTCCAAAATGGTGTCATTCTTGTCGAAGCATGCACCGCATTGTTCTAGGTGAATTTTGCCAATGGTAAGACTCCACTCAGTTATCCTGCTCATAGTTGTAGAAAGCCCTGAGATACTGCCCCATCGTCTGATTCTGCCGCTCTGTCTGGTCATCTATCAACAGATGGAATGCAGTCGATAGTCGGTGATCCATACTCATGTGGCTGCAGACTCTCGTTCAGAATCGACTCGTGAATTTCGTGCCCCGGTCGGTATTGTTGTTATCAGGGATGTCACGGTTGCAGATCACATGCTCAAAGAAGAGTGTAGCCAGATCTGGTCAGTCAATATCCTTTCTGCAGGGCAGTTAGATCGCCATTTTGTTAGTCGATCAACAATGACTATGATTTCCGTGTATCTGGATGCTGTCGATTCTGATATGTCTGTGACGAAGTCCATGGTGACACCTTCCCAGAGTTGTGACCGTGGTGGCAGTGGAAAGTTGATTTCGTGGCTGGAATACCGCGAGGCCTTGATTCGGTGACATACTTCGCAGTCGCTGACATACTTCCTTATGTGCACGTCTATTGCAGGCCAATAGAAATCCCTAGAGACTAGCCCAGTAGTTTTAAGAGCTCCAGAGTGACCAGACTCGGGGTTGTCATAAAAGAGACTTATCACTCTACTGCCGAGAGTACCGTCTGCAGAGATATACATCCTCCCCTCATAGGTCAGAGCCCCAGCAATGATACTCCATTGGTTCACATTTTCAATTTCGGCTGTTTCCATTGGATTATCGACTAGATTATCCGAGATGTCGACCGCTAATGGCTCAGTTGCCTGAGTCTTGTTTATCACTGATAGGAGGTCATCGTGGGGTTCGACTGCCAGCATGGCCAAAAGCTGTCTGACAGGCTTCTCGTAGCTGATCTCATAATCAGACCGTCTCGATGGGCCATCGGTAGGGTTTTTCGTGCCTTCCAGATGCTCGATTGTGAAGTCATATGCCAATAACATCTCAGCCCAGAGGGCTTGTCTCCAGGAGAGCACTTTCGATGTCAAGAAGTACTGGAGATTCCTGTGGTCGCACTGCACTAAGACTTCATGACGTGCTCCTTCCAGATAGTGTCGCCATTGCTTGAAGGTCTCGACGATAGCAAGGAGTTTCTGATCATACATGTCTTCATTCTGCTCAGCAGGAGAGTAATTCCGAGAATATAAATTGACTTGCGGAAGGGTTCCAAAGCTATCATACTGGTTCAGGATGCCTACAATCGGAAAGCTGCTCGCATCCATCAGGATGATAATCGACTTGGCTGGGTCGAAGTGCTGCAAGATCGGGGCCATGGTAAATGCTTTCTTCAGCGTCCAGAAGGCGAGCTCTGTATCTCTCGGCCACTCCCATTTGGACTTTCCTGTAACCATCTTTAGCATGTTCGATATGGGTGCCGTTACCTTGGCATATTTCCTGATGAACCTCCGATAGAAGTTCATGAACCCAAGCAGAACCTGCACATTTCGCACTGATTTGGGGGTCGGCCAGTCTTCGATCTTGCAGATACGGTCTGCTTCCATACTGACACCCTTGACACTGATAACGAAACCCAGGAAGCCAACCTCCGAACCTCATAATTGATACTTCTCCACTTGGCCATAGAGACCAAACCCCTGCAGCCGTTGTAGTACTTTCCACATGTACTCGTCATGCTCCTTCTGGTCGGTGAAGTAGCTCAGGATGTTGTTGAGGAAACACACAGTAAGGTCATCAATGTAGGGTCGCAGGCAATTGTCAATGTAAGCCTGGAAGGTAGCAAGTACGTTCGTCAAGCCGAATGGCATGACCCTGTACTCTAACTGACAGTATGGGATTCGGAATGCCATCTTGTACTCGTCAACTTCCTTCATGTGAATAAGGTGATAGGCTCCGTGAAGGTCAAGTTTTGTAAAAATTCTGGCGCTGCCAACACAGTCGACCATCTCTGAGATCAATAGAAGGGGGTACCAATTCTTGATCGTACCTACGTTGAGAGCTCAGTAGTCTACAAAGAGTGTCAGGCTGCTGTCCTTCTTCTTTGCAAAAAGTATCGGCACCGCCACCGGTGATGATAACTGCTAGATGAAACTATTGGCCAGGTTTGTCTCAATGAAGACAATTAGAGTTCTCAACTCAAACTCCGACAAGTTATAGATACACCTATATGACAGCTTGTGCCCATGTTCCAGGTCGATCGCATGGTCAATTGACCAGTGTATTGGCAGTGTCTCTCCCTTGGCCTTGCAAAAGACCTCAACAAATTTCTTATACTTGGCTGGTATATGACTGCCATCATCAGTCGGTATTACCGGCACTCCGGTCTCATCCGCTCCATCTGCAAACATTAGTATTAAGTTCTGATATGAGAATAGAAGCGAAGGTTGCAATCCAGAAGCCCTTGTCATAAGTTATCCTCGGTGGGAACCCCTACCATCCAGTACTCTCATTGTGACCCGACGAGCTGGTAGCAGTCATTCAAGCACCTTCACTGTGTAACTCTTCTGCCGCAACTACCGTCGCTGCTCCCTGCTCGCCCATCCAGCATTGGCGCTTCTCACCTACGATCTCACCCCATAATGATGCTCTCAGCAGCCCAGTGCACTCCCCAAACAGTAGGGCGAATACCTTGTCGACCTCATTGCTGTCAAGAAGGTCGTTGAATGCGGTTGCTCTAAGGAAGTAAATGTTTGAAATCTTACAATGGCCCACCTGCGAAGTTCCATTGGTAACTGCATATGGAGTTCAATCGCGATTTATGGTGGCTGCCTGCGGCCCACTCATAGTTCACGAGGCCGTGAGTCGCCCAACTTTCCAGTCGATCTCAGGGTTTCGAGTCATGCACGAAGGTTATCCCAAAACCATTTCGTATGCCCTCATGGACACAATTAAGTCATCCGATCCATTAGGCGGTACCAAGCTTTCAAAATACTTAACTGAGAGTAGTGTTTCTACTTTCCCTTGCAGACATCATCTCGCTGCCATCGAGGCTCAAGGTTGCGATGAATGCTGGTTCCTTCCGGAGGCCGAGCCGCCTTCGCAGATTGGGTGTAAGGAAGATACTCATTGCTCCAGAGTCGATTAGAGCTCGTACGAGATGCATTTCACTGTGTACATCTCGGACAAGTACTTCGTATATTATATATGCCAAATCTGGCCGCTCAGTGCCACACAGATACTGACTCAGTATGTGAGCTCGTGGGCTCTCCAAAATAAGTCTTGATTTTAATAACATTCAATGTATCTGCACCCCGTCCAACGGCGCCATGAGAGCCTGTACTCTCAGCCTCTCCAACTCCAACTCCATCTCGTCCACCCTCTCTCGCCGAACCAGATACCGGGAGAGGTAGACTAGTGTTTTGACTGCTGGATATCAAACGACCGTTGTCGTTTGTCTTGGTGGCTGCTGCCGCTGAGATTCAATTTGCATTTGTCTTGTTAGTTGGACCAACTGAATCATAGATACTTGTGTGACAAGTGGCTGCCATTGCAGCAGATGCACTTCTTATTGGCAAGGCGGTTGTCGAGAACCTTCCTCGAGACCCATGGTGCTGGAGGTTAGTTGTTACCTTTGGAACCACTACCGCCACTGCTGCCGGTGGTCTTCACACCGGTAGTTGTCTTGGCAGACTCGGAAATTGACAGTCTAAAATTACGTTTCCGGTCGGTTCATTTGAACCAGTCATGGAACGATTTTCCGCTGCCTCGGGCACTACGGGTAGGCTGCTTCTAATGATTTTGATATCTCTCGCTCATCCTTCCCGGTCCAGATTGGAACTCTATCGCTGCTGCTCTGTCGAAATGTTCGTCGATAGTTCTGAACCTGCTGTTTGTTGTCAAGGATTTAATTCATTATCGTAACACAGACTTCATCCCCATTTAAGCCATTTCGTATAATCTGTTAGGATCCTGTTCTTTGTCCCATTCGGCTTCTCGCCACAAGGTATGGAGCCAGTTGGCCCAGACCTGCACTGATTGATCCTGGTCATGGAATCTCTGATCGAACTCTCAGTTTGTCCGCATGGCTGTGTTCAGCACGTGATCAGGATCACTGTACGCCTTTTGGAGTTGCTCAATGAAGAGGTTGAAATCGTTCATCGCAGGGTGGTTCGAATTTCGTAACTTTTGGCCCCAAGGGACTGGGTCCTCTATCTTCATTTTTCGTTGTGAAGGATACTTATGTTCATTCCAGCTGCCGAGTAGATTTAGGGCATATTTGACTTGATCAGATGTACTGTGTGGGAAGTGATGATGGTGTGAGTCGATGTTTCCATGGAGAACACTGATGAAATTATCCAATTCGGAGGTACCCCTGCAGTATCGCTCAGGGTCAACTATCTTAAAGATTTCAGACTTATCACGCTCCTGCTCCACGGCTCGCTTCCTAGCAGCCTCTCATTCCCAAGCTGCTTCTCGCTCCTGAGCCCATTCCGCTCGTTCGGCTACTCTCGCGTTGTATTTTCTGCGTTCTGCTCGGATTTCAACTTATTGCTTGTAAAGGAGCTTCAGCATCAATCGATTCTGGATGGCCATGTCGCGATAATCATCTTCGCTAATTATTGATGAGAAGTTGTCATTATTATCATCGTCTCTGACGTATTTATTTTCCCGCTCAGGATTGAGATCACTATCGTCGGGATTCAGATTTTCGTAGTCGGCATTGAGATTATCATCGATCACGGCGTTATCTCTGATTCCATCCTCTGGAAGGACTGATGGTATCTCGACTATAACCCTTTGGCTGCTAGTTGCCGATATCTGCAGAGTTTCCTCGCTTTCGTGATTGTAAGTGATGCATAATTAACTTCTGATTGACTTCTGTGTCGGTATTGGGGTGCAATTGAATGCAATTGGCTGATCGTCTGTATTTGTATACGTATTGCGACACGTCGAAAAAGTATGGAGATCACGAAGTCCTATCAGAGAAACGTATCTGGTGACTGAAAAGCGATTATAGTATTAGGACGTACTTCATCGTAAGGGTGAATATGTGTAGATACGATTGCAAATGAGAATAAGTTATATATATCATTTGTTTGGTGTGTAGGTAAGATAATCGCTAGCGTATCAAAAGTACTTCATGAGGTGATTATATATGAAGGGCACTTACCTGGCCTGGTCGGTCAAGTGCACTTGCAAGGGCCACGTGCACCTGGGAGCCAAGTACACTTATGAGAGCCAAGTATACTTGGGAGCCCAAGTTCACCTGACCCTGCTATTACAGATGTACTTATCTTGATCACACCTGGTGCTCTTGAGTGCCCTCAGATTTGTATGATTTCTCCAAGTCAATATCTGTGTACTTTAGTATATCCAAGCACATGGCTGATCTGATCAGTCATAGCCTTCACTCTTGGCATTGCTATGTATCTCACTGATTAGTTCCAGGTGGACTTATCTGTCGGTTATTGTAATTCAGTTGTCTGTTATAATTCTGTTTCAGATCCAGTTGTAGGTTGTTGATATTTATTTGCCTCATTCGACCCACAATTGCGATCATCATCTGTTAACATGCATTTCAATTTCCTCACTCGAACTGCAGTATCTATCTCGTAAGTGTACAATTAAGTCATACTCACAAAATAACCAAGTATGTGTCTGCTCCGGTACATCATGGCATCAATTCTCCGATTCCCATACCGTCAACCTCTGAATCCACCAAAGTAGTAGATTTTAAAGAGCCATGCCCTTCTGTGCATTATTGTAGAAGTCACACCCTCAAGTCTAGCCTGATATGATTGTACAGTACTATCAGCAGAGATGTCAATCGATTATGATCATGGGTTGATTTGGTACTGTCAGAGATAAAGAACAATTGCAAAATTTATTTATTCATTGATATATCTAATTTGTAAGCAATCTCTGTGCAGGGTCATAGTTACCATGTAATTCGGAGGATTCGAATTCTCCGCTATCAAGCTCGAACGTGATAGCCATCCCACACTACAATCAATGATTTCAGTCAGTTCGCCTTTGCACCACATGATATCTTGACAGCTGATATGACTTGCTTCATGGTACCTGTCATACATCCTTATATACACATCTGTCGTAGGCCAATAGAAGTCTCTAGAGACTAACTTAGCTGTTTTCAGAGCTCCAAAGTGACGAGACACAGGGTTGTCATGAATCATACTTATCAGTTTAATGCGGAGAGCATTGTCTGCTTGTACATATATTCTTGCCTCGTAGGATAGAGCTCCATTGACTCTATTCCATTGGTTCTCAGCTTCGGCTTCGGCTCAAGCTGTATCCATTGAGTAATTAACCAGCTTAACTGAGACATCGACTACCAATGGATCTGTAGTTTGGACTGTCTTAATCGATGGTAGGAGGTAATCGTAGCGTTCAACTGTCAGGGTCATCAAGATCCATACTACAGGCTTCTGATAGCCGATCTCATAACTATTCCATGCTGATAAGATCTCATTAACTTCCAGCGTACCTGCAACCTAAGTTCAGTCAAAAGACCATGTGTGTCTGTAAATCAAGTGAACATACGAGGCCAAGTACACTTAAGAGGCCAAGTGAACTTACGAGATCAGGTGTACATGACATTGTGGTGACATGGCAGAGCTGAAAGGCAGAGTGCCTATCGTCAACAATCCGCAGTACCTCTCGCAGCATCCAAAGGGAATTCATGAGAAAGAGCGGTTCTGACTCAAGGTGAGTAGGAAGAGGGTGACAGGATATGAAGGGATATTTGGTCGTAAGCAACTATACAAATTGCAGGGATCTATGAACTCTCGAAAAGAATGAGTGAGATCAAGAGCTGGAAAAGATAGAGTATGTATTTCATTGTCTGGTAAGATGATGTCTACCTACTTCAAGGTCTCCCAAATATATACTCTCCATCACCCAGTCCATCTCCATTATTCCTATATCTTTGTATGCTCTCCTCTGCAAAACTGAGTGAACAATAGATCTTTCCATCACAACTCTCCTGTTTCGTCCCATATAACCTTATACCCAAATCCGAAAGAATGTAAGAACAACATGGACATAAAGAAAAACTATAAATCCAAAGGAAAACTATAAACTCAAAGGAAATCTTTAAACCCAAACAAAAACCATAAATCCAAAGGAAAACATACAGGCTCTCACTCCTAGCATACTTGCTTGTTCCTGCTACCCTCAGTATCTGCTTTCCTTTTCTCATGGCCTCTTGTGAAGTGCAAGAAGTTGCCAAGCCAAGTATTGAATTGATCTATCACCTTACACATCATGTATATGGCTGCTGTAACTTGTACCTGAGCTTCTATAAACAACTCAGGATCTTTGTTTACTGCCTATTAGAAGATGAGTACGGCTTGGTTCCCCATCGTTCTCTCGTGGTGTGCGAACATCCTTGTTTTATTGTTCAATATTCTCTTGCAGTCCAGGTCGTGACTGAGCCAATCTAGGAAGCAACTCACATATTTTTCATTCTCGATATCATCATCAGAACTGCTACTTTCGCTGCTGGGAGTAGAATACCGGCCCGGCTTTTAGATACCCTTCTGTTTGGGATCGATAGACTTCACTGGGGTCATGCCGGCTACTTCTTTGGTGGGAGCAACAATATCATCCCTGGACCGATCATTGGTCAGATCTGTCAGAAGCTCTCCAACATTACTCCCTTCCTTTTCCTTTTCCATTCCTATTGTTGTGGTTGGCGGTGGAAGCATGTTGCTCTCATCGGACGATAGAGGTGGTATGGGTAGCCCATATTCTGCAGACGGTACTGATTATATGATTGTACGAAGTTGATCGGCATGATTGCAGTCATCCATGCCAGGGTAATAACCAAGTGGCTTTACTAACTTCTGGTACCATTTCAGGCCCATAGCTTTGTAGTTGATTCTTTCTTCCATCTGAGTGCAGCCATTATACAATAACCTTTTAGCTGCCAGGAAGTCCCCGGATGTATACCACTTGTTGGTTATTGCGTTGCAGTTTAGCTTGTTCAGGTGGTCAATCTATATACGATTGAAGTATCTCTTCACTAGTTCAGAGTCTTTGGATGTTTGGCTGGTGATCGTGGTTAATCGCAGCTCTTCTCAATTCTGCTGGAATTACTTAGGAATTCCTAGAGTTCGGAATTGTGTCGCCAGAGGTCTTCCAGCTTCTTCATTGCTCGTGTCATCTTCTGCTGTTCAGAGTGGTGGTGCTTAATCATCTTTCTTACTCTGGAAGAGCTATCGAGAGCCTTTAGAAAGTCATTGTACCAATTGTATTTCAACTTCTTCCAGTCTAGGTTTTTCTCTGCGAAGTTCAATAGCCATGCAAACTGGACATTCACAGCATCGGTAATGTCGCCAAATAGGTCATAAATCTCGAGCATGAAATCAGCTTGGCCTTGGGGGGGAAACTCCTGATTGGCAATGGCCATGGCTTCTTGTAACGATCCGACAGATCTATGTGCAAAAGAGTCCCTGCTGAATTGTGATAGTATCTCTGATGAAAGGGATACTGGAGAAGTATCGCTAGCGACAGTAGACATATTTGAGGATGAGGTATATGTGGTAACAGTGGTGGTGGTGGCTACGATGGTGGTGGCTATAGCGGTGGCAGCTGCGGTAGTGCTGGCTGCAGTGGTGGTGGTGGCTACAGTAGTGATGGCTGCACTGGTGATGGCTCCGGTGGTGGTGGCTGCAGTGGTAGTACCTGCAGTGGTGGTAGAGTTGAGGTTCGTAGTAGTGCAGGTGGTGGTTAATGACGCTTCGAAATCCATGGCATCACTGAGTGCTACTACAATGTCATTGGTTGATGTAAATGTCATGTCAGTTATTGGTCGTCAGTAGTATTGGCAACGAACCTCCTGGGGTTTGTACCATTGACGAACCGATTTGGTCCGCGTGAACCAGATTCTTGCCAAGCCTTTCGCCTCAAACCCCACCATTTCGATCTACTACTGCGAACAAAAATAAGTAAACGAGTTCTTGTCCGATCCACACTATTTTTAGTGCATCTTGTAGCTAACCTGTCCCGCTACACGATGCGCAACAAATCGTGCCGATCGGACAAAACCTAGCGTACCTATTGTCGTTCGAAGATAGATGGTTTGCGAACCGGTTTGGACAAACCTCGGAACTTCGTCCAAATCTCGTATCGAATTCGTATCGAATCCCACCTTGGTTCGATCCGCGACGAACCGATCCGCTTCATTCCCAACACTAGTCGTCAGTTATGGTTCAGATGGTGTTAATGGAAGTAGTTGTCGGTGTGTGAAGAAAGTTGAACTGTACAGTACGGTGGCTGTCTTTCCTTAAGAATATTGGTGGGGAAAACTATTTATATACCTGAAGGGGTATCATCAGGTTGTACCATTTTCTTCTTCATCCAGTTTCTTTCTGATTCCCAATCTTTCTAGTTAACTCTTCTTGTGTCTCTTCACAACTTCTTTGCTTCTTTCCCACCTCTTTCTCCGCTTATACTTGACAGTTGAGAATATCCTGCTCATTATTCCTATGGTCAGTAGTGATTTCTCTGCCCACTCCTGCGATCGTCGTTGCTTCTCTTTTCTCAAGGTTACTAGAGGCTTAGGGGAGAATAGTAGGGATTGTTAGTATAACGTGGATACAATACAGCCAATGGCAATACCTCTTTCCCATCTATCTCGAAAATCTACACAATTGTGTGATTTTGGTATCTTCCGCTCTTTTCGTAATGGTCCATGTAATCGATCTCCTCTCTTCCCCTCTATTTTCCCTCACCCTCAGTCTTTCCCATCATTGTTTGGATGGGTGGTCTGTCAGCACCAGATGTGTTATGTTCTATTTATCTACTAGCTCCTTACACTCCGTCATATCCTCCATCCGTACCTACAATCAATTCGTCCAGTCTTCTCACTTAATTAAATACCTCCATCTTCCTTCTATAATATTTTCTGCCTGTTACTACCTCTACCTCAAATTCCTCGAATTCCTCCGATTTGACTTCTTGAGTGGTGTTTGGAGTACTAATTTCTCGAGCACAGTATATACTTTGATTGCGAGTGAAGAATTTCTTGACTCGGCTACCATCTATCCAGCCTGCTAGGTCTCTTCTATCTACCTCTGCCAGTCGAAAAGCCACTATGCTCTGTGCAATATCTGCGATGCTGTAGGATTCTCCCCACCTCGCATTTAGTTTAGCACCATGAGACTGCTCAATCTTAGTTTCGTGCACAAGTACCAAGTCTCCAATTTGCAGGTCTTCAGCTCAGAGGTTTGTTGCTTGGTCGAAGTACTATTTGTTGGCATGTCCCGACTTCTTTAGGTTTTGTACGGCAGTATCGATATCTTCTCGCTGCCGTTTCATCTGCCTTGCCCTAACCACTAGCTGTGATGCTGTATCGTTAATTCCTTTGATCCAGTTGGCAGTATTGCATGTTATGTTCCCCCAGCTAAATGATAAGTACCACATCTTGGGCGAACATAAGGTGGAGGGGTGAATATACAGTTGTATATCTAACTGTGATCCTGTCAGGCCAAAGCACGACTGGTAGGTAGACAATGCATATCTCTTTCGGTTTATCAGAGCAGGTCGTAAGTTTGGAAAGTACATTTGCAATTGGTTATTGTCCTCATTCAATTACACTCTTAGCAGCAGTATAGTATGAGATTATGGTGATTTTCCAGATATTGTAATCTTTGAGGAGGAGGTCGGTCCATTTCTTGTTTTATGCTCCTCTGTCCACAATCACATATTCTGGAGTTCCGAACTCACACATTACCTCCTGGTAAAAGAAGTCTCCTAACTTCTCCGATATACTGTATTTTAGGTATCGTGCCCCCACCTACCCTCTGAGATATTCACTTGCTATCCCCAGCAGGTGGTATCCATCCTTCGTTTTGGACATGTAAAACAATATCCATTCCCACTCACAACTATAGGTGACAAAACGTTAGGCTTTTTATGGGTTAATCATACCATAGCAGCGCTCTCATCTCACACTGCTCAGACGTTTTCACCCAGTCTTTGACATTGACGTAAATCTTGGGCCATCAGCACTGTTCGACTACCTGTAGTAACATTCCTGTCCTTTCACGGTGCCTGCTCAGATTGTGTGCAGCTTCCATTGCTTTACATTTCTGCTACATGTTTACCAACACCTCTGCTGTTGGTTCATTGGTTTCCTTCCTCTGGTAGATTATTCTATCTGAAACGAGATAATTCGTGGCTTCCTACCGAGATTGCTGCATTTCCTTTGGAGTTTTTCCTTCTGGCCGCTTCACGTTCCCCAGAAATCCACCTTTCTCCTTCCATCTCCCTTTCATTTCCTTTGCTAGTCGTAACCTAACCAATGGTACATATGCTCTCTCCTTCCTCTTTCTTTCCGACCCTTATTCCACCTGTATTCCTGTAAACCTGCTTCAATTGTATCCTCTAAATCATCCTCCTCCTCTGTATCGGACTCCCCTTCCCCTTGCGGTCACTACGGGAGACCATCAGGACGTCCATTCATCCTCCCTGGAATGGGTTTTTTCTCGAAATCAAACAGATATATACACGCGATCCAGCGAGTGGCTAGTACTCCTGGCAGATTGTTGGTGGGTAAATTTAGTTGATGCACTAATGTATTAACATCTGTCTCCACGAGGAATCTGACCCCATATACATAGTCGCAAAACTTCTTCAGTGCATTCATCAGTCCACAGCACTCACATTTCCCCACATCATATCTCCTCAAGACTTTGTTCTGAAGTCCTCTTTCAAAGTGACATGAGAGCCGGTCCTTATTTTCATCTTGCTTCCATAAGATTATCTCCGATGCTTCTAAGTTGATGTCAATCCCCATGACTATTTAACAGGTTCTATCACTAACATCTAACGTCTTCAGCACAGGAGCTTTGCAGAGGGCTTCCTTCATCATTACCAAGGCTTTTGTTTCATCAGTCTCCCATTGAAACTCTATGTCTTCCGCAACATCTGGAATATTGGGGCAGCGACCATTGTATACCCTGGGATCCATATTCTATAGTATGTGCAAAGGCTCAAATATCTCCTGTACTTGTTACGGTTCTCACACTGGGACCAATTGTACAACTTGTCGACCTTTGACAATTGTAGCCACCTTCCTACCTTCTCGCAGACAAACAGGAATATTGTTACTCATTTTCAGTACCTGTGAGACTTCTATCTAGAAATGGTGGCTGCAGCTCTCTCCACATCGGTACGTATGTTATCCAGATTCTGAAGATATTCCAGTACAAACCTTAGAACTCCAGGCAGTCCTTCTACCTCTTTATCTCCATATCGACTCTTTGGACCATTCACTCCGACAATGTCAATGAATATTTCTACGACTGACTCCAGTTGGGTGATTAGTATTTTCCGAGATACTCAGACAAATGCTGATACTGAATTGATAGCTCATTGTACTGTTGTGATCTGTCGATACATGTCTTGAGTAGACCAAAAGGCCATAAAGTCCCAGCTATCATCATGTAAAAGTTCTTGATCGTATCCAGATTGGATGTGAATAAGTGAACAAATGAACAGTCGAGTGAAGGCTTCGTAAAACTCTCAGACGATAGGCAATATCCCGGTATCTTCCAGCATATACCGATTTGTGCTCATTGCAGAGATGCTATAGTAGTACTTTACATTCTTCTTCGGAATCAAGAAGTGAATCTTTCTGTAGGAACTCCAAGTGGGCTCGAATAGGTCCTGCCAAACCCTCTCTTGTATCATCTCTTGTTCCCTAGAAATGATATTCTTGGGCATGTGGAATACACGATCCTCTACACTTTGTAACCAGACACCAGCTGGATGTAATTGGGTGGCTCGACCTCATCGCTAATCTTCTCCAATTCCTCCCATATCCATGAGAGAATGTATTCTCTATTCGATAGCATACTCAGGAGGGCTTCTCTTTCCTTTGGCCTTAATATGCTCCCTATCAGTAGCTCTCATACTCTCTCAGACGTCAACTTTCCACCTCATTCTCCAAGGGAGAACTTGGAAATAAATCACTTGTAATAAGAGCCTGATATGGGTATGGTCTGGGTGATAGTTCTTCCTCTCCAGTCAGGCCTGGCATCTGGTGTACTTCCATCCGACAAGGGAACAGGTTTCACTTTCTGGGGAATCCATTTGTAGTGGGCGTACAATCAGGCTGCTTTGATGTTGTCGTCAAAGTTGCACTTCGCTGAATAAGAATACAGGGAAAAGGAATGTTTTTGACTAAGTTCCGATACCATACTATTTTTAGAAAGCCATCCAAAGTTCATATATTCTCTACAGGTTACCCTCTTTTCCTTCACCAGTGTCTCTCCTTCTATCGACCACTCCTCTGCTACCATCTTCCAACCCAACTCTCCAATCACTAGACCTTTCTCATCTTCCCACTCATCCTCCCAATGCACTCCTCTTCCCATCAGCTTTCTCACCACCTTCGATAGTCCCTCTTTTCTGACTGACTGTTCTCCTTCTTTCTCAAATGATCCTTCCTTGTTCTCATTGTATATGCCTTCTACTTTCCCTGTAAACATCCTCTTTCTAACAATTGACTCCATCTCTTTTCCTTGTTTACTATTTGATCCCTTCTCATTCCACCCTGTCTTCTCAAAAAACTCCAACCTTTCCCCTTCATAGTGCTGGGCCCTATCGTTACTAATCACTCGTAGTTTAACTAGGTGTGTAAGTTTCGTGAGCTCCTGACCAATCTATCTCATTTGTCTCCTGGAAAGGTGGCAACAAACGTCACCTGGTCTGATCCATCAATGGCAGAGATGGTAATCTTGCAACTATCATCATCTAGATTCTTCGAATACTTATGAATGTATATTTCCCCAGGAGTGGCCCAAGATAAAATATTTGGATCCAGATTGTGCTAAAACGCTATTCACAGGAATGACGATACCATGGATATTGACTGGTATAGACTCTGCCACTTTCATCAAATCGGACTGATTGCTATCTGCTGTAATCATTGTCCAGTCGGCATATTTCCACCTGATGTTCAACTCTCTGGCAATTTCTTCGTTCATTATGCACATCTCAAATCCCCATTGAAGAGCATAGGTAGCTGGTATCCGTGTATCTTTCCGAGAACTGTTGGATAGGCCTAGGTATACTGGAACTCAGTTTATCCGATGTGACCTTTCAGGCTGGAGAAGGCAGAAGAGTGAGCAATTTTGATCTTCTTTGGTGGGGCTAGGGTCCTGGCTGCAACTCGTTTGTCTTTGGGAACTGAGACCAGTTTGACTTTTATCAGTAGTTGAAAGGTCAATTTGCTAGTTTCTTTCTCTTGACTGAGTAGTATAGTATAATCGAGTTTGCTGCTTCCGAAAACCTCGAAGTTTCAAGTATCTAGAGCCAGTGCTTTCTTTCGTGGTGCTTTTGGAGCGTACGGTATCTTTGGAATCATATTTTCGGTGGGGTCTGTTTTGCCCGGATGCTTGCTCAATGCTACCACTTTTCTGATGGTTTGTTGTTCCTTATTTCCAGTACTTGTTGAAACTTCCGAACATCATCATCAATATGTATCCGCTTATCATCAGTCCTGGTCATCTCGTTCGTTCTTTTCCTTCCCTCCTCCAAGAAGGTATATTATGTTGGCGTACCCACAACTGCCGACCTTCTTTCACTCTTTTCCTCATCTAGACATGAGACTCTCTCCTCCTCCATTTCACATTCTGCCTCCTCTTCCGTACTGCTTTCGCCTTGCCACTTTTCTTGTTTTTCATCCCCGTCACTCAGTTCCTCAATACGGTTTCCATTACCTTCTTCCTGATGTTTCTTACTGGCAGATCTACCAGAGGATTATCCATCCATTTCCGACTGCTGTCAAGCGATCCTTGGACGAAATACAGTCACCTGATGGCTTGCACTCTGAAATAGTTGTGATCCTGCAACGTGCTGTGACAGAGGTGACTGTAGTGCAGTGATGGTGGCTACATCTTCTCCCTACTGCCCTTGTCGAGCTACTTCCTAGACGTACTCTCTCATAGACAAAAACTATCTTTCCGGTCGATATCCAGATATCTCTCCTCCATTTCCTCCTCTTGGTTCTAAGTGTAGTCTTCTACATTCATTCTTATAGGTTCTACTCTGTTTCTGATCGGTGCGCACATTGGGACAGAACATACGGATGTTTCCTGTCTGATCACATTACATTCAGGATCCTAATCTATGCCATGGATACTGTTTGTAATCGGGTCCCGGTCAGTAGTATGTGGGTCCCATAGGTATATTTGGAGGTGGAAAGTTCATTGGTGTGTGCGGAGGTAGATGGTTAGCTTGGATGGCGTACACCCTGGCAGTCTAGTTGCCTCCATATCTGGGCTTATTTGCCTTGCTTATCTGAAAGGTTCAAGCCTCGAAGGCCTTCATCATATTGTCTGTTTCTGTATAATTGCACTATCAGGTTCACTTGGCTCTCAAGCGCACTTAGCTCCTAAGTGCACTTGGCTGCTGAGGCCGGATAATCGCCCTTCATATATAATCACCTTGCGAAGTTCATTTGGCACATTAGCGATTATCTTACCTACATACCGTACAATTGAGATCTATATTACTTATTCCCGTTGGCAACCGTATCTATACGTATCCATCCATACGAGGACTTACGTCCTTACACTATAATCGCTTTTCAGTCACCAGATACATTTCGCTCATGGGAGTTTGTGATCTCATTACTTTTTCGACGCGTCACGACACGTACACCAAAAACAGACGATCAGTCAATTACACTCAATTGCACCCCAATACCTCCAAAGAATTCAATTAGAAGTCAATTACATATTGCTGACAATCGCGAAAGGGAGGAAACTTCGCAGATATCGATGACAAGCAGCCAACAGGCTCCAGTCGAAGATACCACCGCAATCGATGATAATCTCGCTGCCGATGACAAAATTCCGAATCCCGACGATGGTGATCTAAATCCCGAGCGGGAAAATACATGCGTCAGAGACGACGATGATTACGATATCGACTTCTCATCAATGATTACTAAAGATGATCACTGCGACATGGCCACCCAGCATCAATTGATGCTGAAGCTCCTTTTCAAGCGACAAGTCGAAATACAAGCCGAACGATGGGCCAAGCACGACACGAAAGTAGCCGAATTAGCGTAATGGGCCCGAGAGAGAGAAGCAGCTCAGGAATGAGAGGCTGCTAGAGCGCGAGCAGCGGAGCAGGTACGTGGTAAGTCTGGAATCTTTAAGATGGTCGACCCTGAGAGATACTGTGAGGGTACTCCCGAATTAGATAACTTCATCAGTGTCCTCCGTGGGAACTTCGACTCACACCAATACCATTTCCCAAACAGCGTATTGGATCAAGTCAAGTATGCCTTGAACCTACTCGGCAGCTGGAGCGGCAATGAGGATCCTTCGTAATGGAAAACAAAGATGGAGGATCTGGTCACTAGGGGTCATAACTTACGGAATTCGAACCACCCTGCCATGAAAGATTCCAACCTCTTCATTGAGCTACTCAAAAAGACGTACAGCAACTCCGACCACATGCTGAATGCAGCCATACCGGCCTACTGAGAGTTTGACCAGGGATTCCATGACCAGGAGGAACCAGTACGGATATGGGCCAACCGGCTCCGTACCTTGTGGCGAGAAGCCGAATGGGACAAAGAACAGGACCCTAAGAAGTTATTCGAAATGGCCTAGACGGGGATGAAGCCTGGATTACGATCACGGGTTAAACTCTTGACAACAAACGGGAGGTTCAGAAGCATCGACAAGCTTTTCGACCGAGCAGCAGTCACGGAATTGCAGCTGGGGCCTGGAAGGACGAGGGGCAGACAGCCTCAGCAGCAAAAGCAGCCGACGGATATGTTCCACAAGAGTGGCAAGCGGGGCTACCGACTATCCATCTCCGAGCTGGAAAACACCACTGGTATCGGTGACAAATCCGGCCAGCCTGGATGGAACAAATACGGCAAACCTGGCGGAGGACAACGGTCAGGCTTATCGGCAGCAGTGTGGATTTCGACGGAGGTCTTTGAAAGCCAACAATCCAACAACAAATACTTACACTGCAGATGGCCGAATCACAAGGCGAGTTTCTGCCCCAAATATTCTCGAGGAGGTAATCCACTACAGCAAGACTAGAAGCTAGCCCCGGGCACGAGTGGCAATGGAGGGTATCAAGTCAAACAACAGAAGTCAGTCGATAACCAGAAGGCAAAAAACTCATAAGCCACTCTCGGCATCTAGCCTGGCGGGAGAGGTTCGACGAGACAGAGTTGGTTTTGGAAAGGTTGACAATGCAGGTATTGATGGCGACGATGGATAGTATACAACTACATCGGATTGCCTTGAAGCCAAGGGTGTTGTTAGAGAGCCCAAAAGCTCTCATGTCAAGTCAGTACTTATGCGGCACGGCCAGACCTGACACGTCGCATATTGTCCATAAGGTTCTTATAAGACATGGGAAGGGGAAGATGCAACTCATGCGAGCACTTATCGATTGCGGTGTGACGAATATCTTCATATCACCTTGATTAATCAAACGGCTCTGTTTGCCGGACGAACCAGCTTTCGTTACGACTCTGGGCCTTAACGGCCAGGTGATGTCTCATGCGAGCGAGAGTCAAAAAACAGCGATCACGGTTCAATATTTAGAATTCTTATCACTGGTTCAGGAATCAGATGTGCTAGTTGTGCCCATGCGGGCTTACAACTTGGTTTTGGGGTTGCCTTGATTTCAGTCTAGGAATCCTGATGTCGATTGGCAATGGAGTCGACTTTTGGCACTGCGAACCCCATGGGAAGCGGAAGTGGTGGCAGTGTATCGGGCAGACCAACCGCAATGCCATGGGAATGCACCAGGATCTATGACTAGGAAGGAGACGTGCTCCGAAGGTGGCTGTACTCTGGATATTCAAATACTTGGAGCTACTGCCTTCGACGATCTATTGGCCAGAGAAGAGGTCGTCGGGACATTCTTCCTAAGAGTGGAGGATTGTACAGGACCGCTGGGAGCGACTGTGTAAGGTATCGCCGAAGGAGGTGAGATTGGTTCCAGGCACTGGACGGGCGAGCAGAGAGCAGCAGCGGTAGTTGCGACAGAAGAGTTACACATTGACGGTGCTTGAATGACTGCTACCAGCTCGCCAAGTCACGAAGGGAGTACTGGACGATGGGGGTTCCCATCGAGGATTCTGGATTCCAACCTTCCACTTCCATCTCCGAATAAGATCTTAATACTAACGTGTGCATATGGAGCGGGCGAGACCGGAGCGCCAGTAGTACCGACCGATGATGGTGATCATATAGCAGCCAAATATATGGAATTCGTTGAGGTCTTTAGCAAGGCCAAGGCAGAGAAGCTGCCACCGCACCGGCCAATTAACAATGCGATCGACCTGGAACCCAGACACAAGCTGCCATATGGACGTATCTATAACCTGTTGGAGTTTGAGTTGAAAACTCTAAAGGCCTTCATCGATACAAACCTGGCCAATGGTTTCATCCAGTGGTCATCATCACCTGTGGCGGTGCTGATACTTTTTGCAAAGAAGAAGGTTGGCGGCTTGAAACTCCGTGTAGACTACCGAGCTCTCAATACGGGTACTATCAAGAAACGGTTCCCCCTCCTATTGATCTCGGAGATGCTTGACCGTGTTGGCAGCGCCAGGACCTTTACGAAACCTGACCTTTACGGAGCCTTCCACCTTATTCGCATTATGGAATGTGATGGGTACAAGACAGCCTTCCAAACCCAATACGGTTAGTTCCAATACAAGGTCATGCCATTCGGCCTAACGAACACACCGGCTACATTTCAGTCTTACATCAACGATTGCTTGTGGTCTTACATCGACAACTTCGCCGTGTGCTACCTTGATGACATCTGAATCTACTCCACCGACGAGAAGGAGTATGACGAGTAAGTGCGGAAAGTTCTGCAACGGTTGCAGGAGTTCGGTCTCTATTGCAAAGCAGAGAAGTGCCAATTCAGGGTCTCGAAGGTTGGCTTTGTCGGCTTTGTCATCTCTGCCGATGGTGTCAGCATGAAGACAGATCGGATTGCGACTGTCGAGGATTGGCCAACTCCGAAGTCGGGACGGAATGTCCAAGTCCTTCTCGGCTTTACGCACTTCTATTGGAGGTTCATTTGGAAATATGCCAAGGTAATGGCACTCATATCGAACTTGCTAAAGAAGGCTCCAGGAAAGACAAAATGGGAGTGGCCGAGAGATGCAGAGCTCACCTTCTGGAAACTGTAGAAAGCCTTTTCTGTGGCACTGATTTTGCAGCATTTCGATCCAGCCAAGCCAATCATCCTCCAGACGGACACGAGTGGCTTCGTGATTGCAGGCATCCTGAACCAGTATGATGGTTTCGAAACCCTTTGACCAGTCAATTATTACTCACGAGAATACTCCCTGGCTGAGCAGAATTATGACATATACGATTGGAAACTCCTCACCATCGTCGAGAGCTTCAAGCAATAGCGACACTATCTGTAGGGTGCATGTCACAAAGTGCTGGTGCAGTGTGACCATAAGAACCTTGAGTATTTCCAAACTTTCAAAGTGCTCTCACAGTGACAAGATAGGTGGTCGGAAATTCTCTTGGCATACGACTTCATAATCGAGTAGCTGGAAGGCACGAACAAGCCTGCCGACAGCCCATCGAGACGACCTGATTATGAGATCAGCTATGAGAAGCCTGTCACACGGCTTTTGACGATACTGGCAGTCGAACCCTATGATCACCTCCTACCGGCGATAAAGAAAGCTCAGGCTACTGAGCCATTGGCGGTCGATGTCATGGGTAAGTTAGTCGATAACCCAATGGCCACAGTCAAAGCCAAAGCCACAGTCAAAGCCAAAGCCAAAGCCAAAGCCAAAGCCAAAGACAAGGCCAAAGCAAAAGCCATTGCTATAGCCAAAGACAAGAACCAGTGGAGCGTCGTCGCTAGAGCTCTTACCTACGAGGGGAGGATATACGTTCCCACGGACAATGCTCTCCGCAGCAAAGTGATAAGTCTCTTTCATGACAACCCCAAATTCAGTCACTTCGGAGCTCTTCAAACTGCTAAGCTAGTCTCTAGGGATTTCTATTGGTCTACGATGGACATGTACATAAGGAAGTACATCAGCGGCTGCGAAGTATGTCACCGAATCAAGACCCGGTGGCATGTCCGCCACGGAATTAACATGCCACTGCTACCACCGTCATGACCCTGGGAAGGCGACAGCATAGACGTTGTCACAGAATTGCCAGAATCAACCGCTTCCAGATACACGGGGATCCTAGTCATTGTTGATTGACTGACACAGATAGCCATATACATGCCCTGCAGAAAGGATATGGACTCACAGGAGCTGGCCAGACTCTTCTTCAAGCACGTCATCTGCAAACGTGGTGTCTATGACAACATCATCACCTATCAGGGCATCCAATTCACGAGATGATTATGGGCGAGGGTCTGCAGCCACATGAGTATGGATCACTGACTGTCGACCGCATTTCATCGGCAGACGGACGGCCAGATGGAGCGGCTGAATCAGACGATGGAGTAATACCTCTGAGTCTTCTGCAACAATGAGCAGGATAACTGGGTAGAGCTCCTACTGTTGGCCGAATTCGCGTACAACAACTCCATGCATGCTTCGACCAGGATGACTCCCTTTTGGACCATTTACCACTACAATCCACCACTACAGTTCAAGGTCCAGAAAGATCCATCGAAGCTAAAATCAGAGATCCAAGCAGATACCTTGGCAGCAGGGCTGGAAGAGACGTACCGCACCCACTGGGAGAACTTGTTGAAAGCCCAAGCCAACCAGACAAAGTACGCCGGTGGCAAAGAAATGACATTCAATGTCGGAGATAAGGTCTGGCTTTCAACTCAGAATATCAAGACGATGAGAACGTTCAAACAGTTGGATTACAAGCGTATCGGGCTGTACACGGTGAGTACAATCATCAATAAGAATGCTTACAAATTAGACTTACCAAAGACGATACGTATTCACAATGTGTTCTACGTCTCCCTGCTTGATAAATACTCGCCACCTGCTATCGGCCAGCCGCCATAAGAACTGCAACCGATGATTGTCGATGATACAGATGAATGGGAGGTCGATCGGATTCTCGATTCCAAGCGACGCGATCGAAAGCACCACTACCTCGTTCAGTGGACCGGTTACAACTACCTATGCACGAGCTGGGAACCGGCAGAGAACCTTGAGAATGCTCAAGAACTAGTCGACGAGTTCCATCGGGAGCATCCAGCTCAGCCGGAGCTATAATCGACGAGGTCAGAATTACGGAGGATCAGGGTTATAGAGGATCGGGAGGATTTTGGGCAAATGACACGGCTCCTCGGGTTTTCTTCTTCTCTTCTTATGGATTCGGCCCAGTATAAATGGCATCGGCACGGGTTTTACCACCTACCACTGGAGGTGGATTTCCCCGTGCACCAAATCTGCTGTGAGGTCGCAGTGATGGCACCGATCAGACGCGGGACTTATGCAGTCATACGAAGACGTACACACCATATCTTATCTTTCTTCATGTATATAAGATGCAGCCTAGGGTATCTGCTGATAAAGAGGGGGATGATATAATGGTAGTGCCAGGTGTACTTGGCTCTCAAGCGTACTTGGCTCCCAGGCGCACTTGGCTCTCAAGTGCACGTGGCTGCTGAGGCCGGATAACCGCCCTTCATATACTATCACCTTGCGAAGTGCTTTTGGTACACTAGCGATTATCTTACCTACATACTGTACAATTGAGATCAATATTACTTATTCCCGTTTGCAACCGTATCTATACGTATCTATCCATACGAGGACGTACGTCCTTATATTCTGTGTCGATTCTATTTTCAGTTCTAGCGATAGGAATTTTCCATGCCTTGCACTGGTGCCGGGCTTACTTGGCTAGAAATTGCCGGAAGGATCACTACTACTGGCATCAGTGGTAGTGGAACTCCAGCTAGAAATGAATAAGGAGAGACTCCCGGCACTGTACATGCTCTTTCCGGGTCTACAGGTATGAGTGTGTCAACGGTCACACCTTTGTTGAGGACATAGTTTCGGTGTTTGTCGTATTTGAACGTCGAGGGGACTCTAGGATCTAGTTCGAGTTTCATTACTGCTTTTGCCCTCAAATTTCTTGGAATGACTCCAAGCAGCATTTCCACCTGTGAGTACTCAGCCAAAACTCCCTTATCAATCATAATATGGCTGATATTGTCATATGCGAGGATAAAGGATTTCAGTCTGACATTCCCATGTTCCAGCTAGTCCTGCCATTGGTTTTCCAAGTACGATCTTGTACGCATATACACTCGGCTATCGGCATGACTGATGGTGTCTTTCGGTTCCTATTTCAACAGCTCACAAACGTTGTTCAAATATCTGTTCATCATTTTGATTGTCTTCTGGATCGTTTCAGCACAGTAGTATGGTAAGATTGCAATGCAGACTTTGGCTGCAGGGTCGGTCCCAGTATATGATGAGAGGCTTTCGTGTGCTTCGATATACTTGGTAACATCTACTCCTCTGAAGATTGGGGTGCCCGTAGTTCCCAGAAGTGGTATTTATCTCTTTTCCTTAGCGATGGTATTGGCAAAGGACTCAATGAATTGGCTTTGATTATGCACATGGATGGATGAGATATTCGCGGAAGATCCAGTGTCGGCAGAGGCTCCGGTATCACTTGAGGGACTACTACTTGAGGAACCATCACAGCCACTGGAATCGGAGGTGGTGAAAGTAGATCGGATGTGCTCAGTCGACATTTTGATTTGTACTGCAGTAGCTGTTTCAAGGTCGGATGGTAGTTTGGGTGGTGAATTGGGAGTAATTGGTGATCTAAGCACAATTGCTAGTTTGTGAGTTTTTGGAAGAGGAGTTGGATTGATTGGCGCTCTTTTTGAAGTGAATTATTTATTTTGTTTCCTTCTTAATCCATTCTTACCACCTTTCACAGTTTTCTCTCTTAGCTTTCTGCTACTTTGTCTACCCCTTGTGTTCTATTCCCTGTACCTTTTATCTCCCACAACTAGTAGTATTCTCATTAGCATGCTTTACATTCCTATCCTCATGATTGGTTTCCTTTCTTGGTATTCCTTCAGGTCAGTATCTGCCTTAGTTCAGTGGTAACGTCCTTTTTTACTTGCATTTTCTCATCCCAGTATAAGGTTGGTACCTGTTCTCAGAATTGGTACCATTTGCAAGGTCGGTACCTGTCATCCCCATGTTAGATCAGTCTCTTTTTCAGGCTGTTCATCCCAATATGAGGTCGGTACCTTTCGTCCCTGTATTAGGTTGGTACCTTTCTTGAGCTTTTCATCCTGGTATAAGGTCTGTACCTGTTCTCGGAATTCATTCCATCTGCAAGGTTGGTGCTTTTTGTCCCGGTGTTAGGTTGGTACCTTTCTTTCAGTGTTTGACTGAGAATATGATATGTGCGTTATTCGTTAGTGATGGTGATATATCCAGCTTACTGCACCTGGCATTCGAATCTGACATTGTAAACACCGCCACTAGGAATGTCATTAATTCCATCAGTGTTTGCTCTTCTTGCAGGGTAGGTATCTTTCATTAGTTCTTTCTCTCCATATTTACCAATATTAGTTAATGGAGATCTTTCCCACCATTCCATACTCAGCATTCCGAACTAGAATCTGAGTTTGTACTCTATTTGTGGTGAATTGGTGGAGCTGGAAGGCAGAGGGCCTATCGTTAACACTCTACTATACCTCGTGTGCCATCCAAAGGGAATTGGTGAGAAAGAGTGATTCTCCCTTAAGGAGCATAGGAAGAGGGTGTGAGGATCTGATGGGATACCTGGCCATGAGGAACGACACAAATTGTACTGATCTATAAAATCTCAGAAAGCATGAGTGAGATCAAGAGCTGGAAAAGATAGAATGTGCATTTAGTTGTCTGGTAAGATGATATCTATCTGCTCTGGAGTCTCCCAAATATATACTCCCCATTGCTCAGTCCATCGCCATTATCTCTGTATCTCTGTAAGCCCTCCCCTGCCAAAGTAAGTGGCAGTAGTAGTGAAAAACGGATTTTCCTACCACAATGTCTGCAGAATGATAGCTACATTGTTGTGGCAATGGTGAGTTATTCCTGCATTTGTGGTACGGATTTCAATTGAAGTAGTGGTTTCTGGTTTTTCATAATAACTATTATCCTCTTTTCAAGATTGGTGCTCCATCAATGACTAAATACTGTGTCGATTGTCATTGAATCCCATCGATTTTCTCTTTGATAAGATGGTTTCGATTGCTATTAGGGATATATTCTTTTGTATCTGCATACAATTCCAAGTCGTGCTGAATCAATTATAAAGTGAGTGTTTCTTAAGGAGTATGATAGAATTAAAACGTAATCTTGTATCGTCATATTGTCAAGATAACTTGTTAATCTTCTCAAGAGTATACACTATTGCATCCTGTACTCGAGAATCTGCATTCTACAGCTCTTTCAAAGCTGAATAAGTGTCATCCACCCGGCAGCCATTTCACATCACTGTCAACATGATCAAGCATCTCTGAAATCAATGAGCTGGAGTACCGATGTTCGATTGTACTTGTATTGAGAGATCGTTGATCCAAAGAGTCTCAAGCCACCATTTTTCTTCTTTTCAAACAGTATCGGTGCTGCCAACATGGTCATGATCCACTGGTAAAACAATTGGCAAGGACTATCTAAATATAGGCCTTCAGAATTCTTAACTCAACCTCCGACAGGTTATAGATACTCCTATATTGCAGCTAGTATCTGGGGGTCAAGCGTATGGTCAATGGACTGGTGTGTTGACAACATCGCTACCTTGGCCTTGCTAAAGACCTCAACGAATTCCTGATACATGGCAGGGATATGGCATCCTGAAACACGGCAGGGATATGGCTGCCATCTTCTGTAGGTACCATTTCAGGTACTGAATCTCCATCGAATCTCATGAGCTGTGTATTTTCAACTTCCTCTGATGGAGGATAGGAATTTGCTGGAGTAGCACTATCAACGGTCCATCACAATAGAGCATGACTGTGGTGCATATCTACACTTCATGACTGAGCAAGCCGGAACAAGTCATTCAAGCTGCATCAATGTGTAACAGTTCTGCGGCAACTACCACCACTCTTCCTGCGCACTCATTCAGCTTTAGGCGCTTCTCACAGTATTGATGATTACTTCTATGAAAGTTCCCCGAAACTCTGTTCAATCGCAAATGCATACGGAGAATGCCATGAGAATCTCATCGCCACGTCAGAGACTCTCGAATGCGATAGCTCCAAGGAGCTATCAGGTGACTTGTTTCATTCACCGTCCTCCTTCAGCCGTGCTTGATAGTTACCTGTAGATGATCCGGCATGGCCCAGATGGCTGCTGATATCACTCCCACTCAGGATTCGGAGGGCCAAATGTTGTAAGGCAATCTTCAGATTTCTTGTCTAGGTAAGCCCAGAAGTAACTCGTATGGTTAGTAAACTGATTGCTATCATGTCACTGCACTGAGAGGTACATTCTGCGATTCACTGGTTCATCTCATCCGATTGGGATTGACGACAACTTCAATAGTATATATTCCCCTAGATACAAACAAATATGCATTTGCCAATCCTAATCAAGGATATACAGGAGAGGATGTGTCCATTCCCGCAAAGAAATATGACAACCTTAATATGTATCCATTCCCACTAGGAGTTATAATGACTTTAATTTACATTCATTTTTGCTAGGTAATGTGACGCCTTTGATTTGCATCCATTTGCAATAGGGGATACGACAACTAGAGTTGTGATGTTGTTGGCCTCTCATACTTACTCATCCGTCTTGTAAAACTACACAATATAGTATTGGCATTGACCTGCCTGACAGAGTAGAATATTCACGAGTTAAACTTCTCATTCACAGCTGTTTTATGATCAGTGACTGTGGCTCCACCATCAGGATCCTGCACTATACCTATTAGTAGTCTTTCTCTGTAAGTGTACTTCCGTACTTCATGAGTTGTTCTCTATAGGTATACTACCATGCACTGTTAATACTCCATAAGTGATCTTACAGTTCCTTTTGTGGATAGTGATACTTTGTAGGTGCGCTTTGGAGCTTACACTCAGTACAGAGGAAGGGAATCATCCAGTGCATTTCAGTGAGTCTGTTCAGATTGTAGGAAGATAATTGTAAAGTACGCTTCAGATTGTAGAAGGTAATTATCAAGTGCACTTCAACGCTTCCGCTCAGTTTGGAGGAAGGCAATCGTTAAGTGCACTTCAAAGCTTCAGATCGGATCCTCGATGCACCGATGCATTCAGGTGTAACTTTGGTAGATATGATGAATCAATAATTGTCAATGTCAATCACAACTTCGCTAGAACTTCAGTTATACATTGATTCCTATAGATGTTACTCCCAGTCGTTTCAATCGATCTTGAGTATGCAAATACTTTCATAGAATCTATTTTGAGGACTTCCCGGTGGTATGGTCATCAGACAGGTTATGAGTATATTATGATCGATTGACATCTAAATCGTATCAGAATAGACTGTACTCATATCAATCAACTCCAATAGAGGGAAAACCTATCTCGAATCATCATCCTATCAATAATAATCTGCATGGATTGCTAGTGGTGAAGCATTGGAAAGGAGATATCATACAATCAATTAATCAACGCGTATAGTAGACGTCTATGAAGACTGTGCTAGCACTTGAAGCTGCTCAATAGATTGCGATCGATATTGCATACTCATGCGATTGATCCTGTCAAACGTATTTCGAGGTCTCCTTATAGGTGGCTATAACAGCCGGAGACGTATCTCTTGCAGTCAATTGACATTCCAATCATTTGACATTGTTAGAAAATTATCTGTACTATCGTCAATTCATGTAATTTTGATCAACTCATTACGCTTTGCACCTTATACATTCTGAGAGTATGTAGGTAAATATATAATGAATTTAGACAATGATGTGACCCTTCGAATCAATTGACCTTGTATTTGCCTCGGAATGGTCTCTGTAGTAGTCAATTATCTTGATTGAAGGGTATACATATTCTGATACATACATCTAGTGATGATACACTGTGTAGATCATAAATGGAGACATTGTTCTTGTTATCAGTAAAGTGTATCATGGCAGGTTACCTGTCTCTTCAAGATTGATTGATGTGTAAATCATCTCGGAATCCTCTCTAGTACCATTACTCCACTCAATAGGATGTTTACTTATCTTGTATCCACAATCTAGTGATAGTTTTGGTGTAGATCTGATGTGTCAAAATGGGGTCTTGGTGAAATGTCATGTATGAAATGTATCTGGTGACTGAAAAGTAATTATAGATTAATGATGTACGTGATCATATGGATCCATACGTAGTGTTGGCAACGAACCGCCCGGGATCCGTAGCATTGATGAACCGGTTCGATTCGAGCTAACCCGGATCCTTGCCAAGCCTTTCGCCTCAAACCCCACCATTTCGACAAACAACTGCGAACAAAAATAAGTAAGCGAGTTCTTGTCCGATCCGCTCCATTTTTAGTGCATCTTGTAGCTAACTTCTCCCGCAACAAGAAGCGCTAAAGATCGACCCGATCGGACCAGAACTCGCTTACCGATTATCGTTGGAAGATGGATGGTTCGCGAACCGGTTTGTGACAAACCTCGGAACTTCATCCAAACCTCGGATCGGATCCTTGTCGAAGCCCGCCTTGGTTCGATCCGTGACAAACCGATCCGATTCGTTCCCAACACTACCCATACGTGTAGATACGGTGACAAACTGGAATATGTGATAAAGAAGATATCAATTGCAAGTAAGGTCAGTAACATAATTGCTACAATACAAAAGTACTTTGCGAGGGGACTATATATGAAGAGTCTCGGCTACCAAGTATATTGTATGCTAAGTATATCTATGAGACCAGGTGCAGCTACGAGCCAAGTACATATACGAGGCCAAGTACATGTGGTACCGCCATTATACCCTGGGACAACATATATCATACCTGTATTGAAACAGATTGTCATAAGATATCACTCGTTTGGTTACTACTACTAAGAAAATTAGATGACTATTCATACAGTTAACTCTACCACGAATAAACAATAAAGACGTGTTACTAGCTTGATCCTCAACCATCTCATACCACTGATAGAATAAAGATAGCTGTGAATCTATGGCGTGTATTCTTTATATATTTTGAAACTCTTGATAATCATATATATATAGACCGTTGACAATAGTACATCTTTCAATAGAAGGGATACCATTTACTTGGAGGTCATATAATCACAAGGAAACAATATATTTAGACAATAGCAGTTCAAAGAACTGATATCAGTAGAAATTGTATTCATTCCGGTAGATATCTAAATGAATAAGGTGTGAAGGGTTTTGCAGAGAAAAGAGACAAGGTTTTCACAGGAATGATATTGGTGCGGACGATAGTTATGTATAGTATTCCCAATGAATCGTCGAAAGTTCATATTATTAACAAATCGATTTGGTTGGTGCGGACCGGATTTATTCCAAGCCATTTGCCTTAAACCCTACGATTTCGGCCCGCAATTTCGAACAGAAATAGGTAAGCAAGTTCATCTCCGATCTGCTCCATTATTAGTTCATTCTGCAGCTAACTCCATGTGCTACATGATTATTTAAATGGCGAGCAGATTGGACAAGAACTTACTGAATGGTTTTTGTTCCCAATTATAGGATTCTATCAGAGGTTTAGGTCGAACCCTGCAGTTCAAGTCAAACTTCAGATCGAATCCGATACGAACCCCTCCTTGGTTCGAACTATCACGAACCAATCCACTTCATTGTCAACACTAGTTATGTAGTGAAGCTCATGAGAAAATTATAGTCTGATATTATGGTTAGATCAAAAAGAAAGTGGTAAAAAGATCTCTGCAACATCAGCAAAAACAGATTTTTGTTGATTAAGCTTATTCAACATGCTGTACCCATGAAGGCCGAAACACAATGTGAGCATTGGTGATAATGGACCTTCGAGTTGTATCGTAGCGACGACGTTCTGAAGCTTTTGGTATTCTTTAATGAACGAGCTCCGGTTGTTCTTTTATTTCCGCGAACTCTCCATGCTACTTTCGTCAACACTTTGGTGAAGTCAAATACCATGGGCTCAAATGGAGTCGTGACTCCATTTGAGACGAAAAACCATCATCTTGTCTTCGTCGTCGAGATGATTGAAATACTCCTTCATTGGCTTTATTCAAACCCCTTTTACTTTGTATGACCATACCTTACGCTGTCTTAATTTTCCAAACTCATGATAGTAGTCTTCCTCAACTTACTCAAATTGATAAGGCTGTTCATTTGATTTAAGTTAGTATCTATTCTCATGATAATGATTGTTGTTAATTCTCACGAGTTAACATCACAAATGGTCGTCGCAAATATGTTTTCAGTAAACCCTTAATTTTATATACTGCTTACTGACTGATGACAATTACGATACTAAAGATTACAAGTGTCCGTACAATAATTCTGAAAAAGAAATACAACGATTTTAAGAACCAAAAAACCATATTGCGAAGACCAAAATAAGTGTTGCCTCTCCATTATGTATATTCCCTCTGTCAGATACCCATACTTGCTCTCTCAACAGTCATTGAGGACAGATATATTAAAGTCAAAGCTCCCATAATCCTCTGAACTAACTTTTTGGGTGTCCGCAACATTGAAATCGTCATTGCAATTGTCGTTGATGTTGTTGGTGTTGGTGTTGCTGGTGCCGCTGCCATCAACAGTACTGGAGATGATATCATGTCGCACGGGACTTGGTAGGAGTGCAGATTGCGCAGCTTCAACTTTGGCAGTCATACGACGAAATGTGTTGTCGGAAACATCAGCAAGCTCTTCAGGGACATATGACAGGTACTTCTCCTCGTGTACTCCCTGGTCATTGTACGGCATTGATGCATTTACCTCTACAACTCCTGTCCATCTCTGCCTTCAACGCATCTTGATTTTGACGTCTTCGATCGTCTTGGTTTGAACCTCGGGTGAGGTAGAAAGGAATTCAGCTTCGAGATGACGAAATACAACTATGCAGCGACAGTTAGTATTCATAAGCAAATATGATTGAATGTGATCTTACGATGTGCACCTCTACCGGGGCTAAACTCAGCTGGTGCCTTGTATTCTCCGGTTGTTCATGTTCCAAGGCAATGGTAAATCGCGGTCGCAGCAAGTACAATGAACGTCGAATTGATCATATCGATCATTCTACAGTCTTTCATTTCCAATTGTCTTACTCCTGCAATGTATGTCTCGTAAAGTAGGTCCACGATTTCGGTCGCCCCAAAACGACACTTGCAATCCTAAAAAGATATATTGAACGAAATATTTCGACATTGTTTAAAGACATACCGTTCTCGTCCGCTCAGATCATGTGAATCGGTCTCGATTGAGGAGGCGTGTGACGCGTTGTTTGACTCTATCCTGGTCTATTGTTCTGAAGCCATACAAGGAATCCACCTTCTCCTTGCACTAATAGACCATTGCCGAGTGTGAGGAGGTAATCTTGCCGAGGGCCTTAATATCTTGTCAGACTAAAATTGTCGTAGAGAGGATGAAATAAATACTACCGAAATGTATGCATGAGGAGGGTCGGTATTTCTCATTGCCGGATCGACTTTTGTGACATAATGATATCACCACGAGTGGATCTGGGCGGTCTTGACAGCATTAGTGGCGAATGGGTTATTGAACTTTGCATATCTGCCGGCGATGGGCTTCACATCAGCAAGAACCAATGATTCGACACAGCAAAGCGTCTGTTGAATACCGTATTCTGCTCAAACTATTTGTCCTGTCACCTCGTCAATAGGTTCCACTCCTCCCAAAGCTCTTTCAAGACCACACAGTGTTCACCCCTTTCTTTACGTGTCATGTGCTATAATAATGATTAGAATACGAAAATCGTCATCTCATTATCAGAGTCTATACCTTCTTGCGAGAAATCTCGGGAGTCCTTTGCTCCTCCTCATAATCGTCATCGATTTCAATATAGACCTCTCGTCGACTCGGGGTGTGAGGTTAGACGCAAGGAGGAGTTAGTTGGCAAAGAGCACAGTGCTTGCTAGTACGTCTTTGAGAGGAGAATTGTGCATTTTCGTCATTAAGGCAGCGATAATCGTACGTATCAGGAATTTCTGAGACCTCGTTATCGGCATCATCGTCTTGTCTGGATGGTCGATGATTTAAATTGGATGGAGGTGGAGAATACTTGCGCCTACGAGTCATTTGATTGGAAAGGAGTGTGTAATAACGCAAGAATAAATGAAATATAAAGAGTGTAGATTAAATCAGATACAGAGTGTATGAAAACTATAAAAGATAAGACGATAATAGTCGTCGGATGGACGTTCTTTATCGTAGATCAACCAATATGGTGGACGGAGCTACCCATCCAACTAACCCCCTGATATTGGTCGCTCCTGTCAGAACACGTACTATCACTTGAAAAGAGGTTAGTCTACTGAATTTTCATTCGTCTAAAAAGCGAAAATCGTCGTCAGGAATATTGGACTGCACACCGCTGACCAGATTAGAGTTGAAACACCGAGAGTACCGGAGTGTGGTGTATGTTTACGGTATAGACAATGGAGCGTAGTGTACATTTATGGTATAGACTACAGAATTTGTCGTTTCGACAACCAAAATTAGATTTGAAAAGTGCATTAGTGTTTGAGCATATCGGCAAGGTAGCTTGAAATGGCAATCATCGTATGAACCTCAATTAGCGTCTGAAATCCCATTGGGTGTAGTGCAGACACTAAATCGCGGACACCAAAATTGATATATCTTGGAGTATTTAAGCTTACAATTGAAAACGTCGAGGTGACAACGAATATCGTAATTCAAACTACACAAACACCGCATAAGAAAACCTATTCCATTGCTACCCAATTACCCCAAAATAAACCCAAGCAAAAACCAAACCAAACAAAAAGTAAACAAATCCCAAGCAAAAACCAAGCAAATTATAACCCGAGCGAAAACCCATTCCCAGTCAAATCCCAAAGCAAATTGCCAACGACAATTTCCATCGTCTCAGGATTTCTTTCGCTTTTCATTAGGCTTCAGATGGGCTTCCAAACCTGGAGATGGAGGGTTGAACAAATACTTATAGTCGCGCAGCCAATTGATGCTTTCCTCCTCCGGATCCGGAAGTAAATAGTCCTCACTCCAAATGGCGCGGCCCCTGTTCTGAATAATCGTCAAATATCATTTTTGACGAATAAGCCTCCTCTGGATAAGTTTATCCCTGGCCACAAGATTCGCTAGGGATGATGGAAGGCTGTGAGGTCTGAGTCTGGAAGATGCCAATTCGTCATCGGATTCTTCACCTATGTCGTCGATCATCTCTTCCTCCTGAGGAAGGATTTTGTCGAGTGGTAGGAATGACCTTCCTGTAAGCATTGGAGTATTCGAAACCTCGTCGTTTCGCAGCAGAACGCAATAAAGCGTTCGGACTTCCAAATTGGTCGTCGATCGAAGCCATGCAAGTGTTGTATTGTTGTTAAATATGGGAGCCACATCTCCAACTCGTGGTCCTTCATCGTCACCCGACTCATATCTGATGCCCCACAATTTCCAGATTCTCCGTGACGGATCAGGTATCTCTTCATTCACCGTCTTTACAACGGCCAATATTGTAGCCTCCATGACGCTCGTAAGCACTGTGAACAATGAAAGGTGATCCTTATTGGGCCATTGCTATCGGAAGTTCTTTTCTCCATCCCGTTTCTGTGCCATGACGGGATCGACGTATACAATGGTATAATTGAACACTTCCTCATCGGGAGGGGTCACTGGACATTGACACTTGATTGGCGTTATGTCCTCATCACCGTCTAATTTTGTCAGCTTTGAAAAAGTGATCATGACGATGCAGAACGTACCTGATTCAACGTTTCGGTTTCTCTTTGGTGTAATCTCTACTGGCAATCTGCCCTTCCTGCTCCTGATGGTCATTTCCGCAAGGTCTTCAATTGCGATTTTGCATTTTCTTCCATCAATATTATTGGCACTAGGATCCGCTTCCCATCAACAAAATCGCACTCTCTGACCAGCTTAATCAGGGATTGAATTGATGCATTGTTTCATCATGCTGTCCCATTCGGCTTTGCTTGCTTCCTTTTTGCCACGGATACCAAGGCTCGAAGCGATGCTAAAAATCGACTCTCTGACGCAATTGGCCTTCTTGCCTGTTGTTCCCTTCTCTTCGTAGAGCCCCAATTCTTCCAATGTCCAATTAGATTCCCCGATACCCTTTTTCACGGCCCATACTTTGAGTTGTTCAATCGGCATCTAGACAAAGTTAGTATGTCCAACGACGAAGTTCATCATTCGAACAGGGCAAAAGAATCTACATTGAGAATGGGTACTAAATTTATACGAAACAATAGAGATAGGTTTCAAGGGTTGCAAAGATGAAATTGAACGTCAGTGATATCAACTTGAAATGAGATTAAGGTAATGATGATATGTAGGAATAAGGAGGAAAAGGTGATGAGAAGCAGAATGGAGGGTGGGCGGAAGATGGGAGTATTATATAGTTCTTCTCGATCGTTCCATAGTAATCGAGCTGACTAGGTGAAGTTGACTTCCGGAATCCAGGTCTGTGGCGGCAAAGAATTGAGGTATTTCCACGTTCAAATGCCAATTTCGATGTGTCAAATATTCAAATTGGCGTCTTGTCAACGATTATCTAATTGTTAGACGTCTACCTCCCCGCCATACATCCCGCAATGATTCTGCCCCGCCATGACGTATAACCTACTCGGTCAAGTCGAAACCCATTTGCCACGAGTTCAGGTCAGGTACGAAATGCAGTATCCAGGGGACAGTTACATACTATGGGAACGCCAAGTTTAGTATCGAGGAGATTGTCGCGACGTGCAGAATCGACGTCTATCATATGCAAAGCATTTCTACTGATTCCCAAGTTGCGATAACTGTAAGACAATTGATGTTTGTAGTCAGCTGGTGAGGATGAAGCCAAAGTGTGATAGGACCCCTTTCTCCGAAAAAGGAAACATGAGGTTAGGGGTTTTACCGGATATCTCCGCCCAAGATAAGCACTTCTTTTCTCTACTACACAGCTCGTCTTTGCGACGACAAAAATATATATCCAATGAGTTCGATTAATTGTACACTTTGCAATTATTGCAATAAAGTTTATCATTACACTAGTGCATATATCAATCACCTTCGATGTCACCATTCAGAGAGGGTAAATTACGTGCCTCTAGAGCAGATTCCAGACGAAGGATACACAATTACCGCCGATAATGATATCCTACTTCCAGACTATTTATCTCTATGTCCAAATGACCTGTTTCAACTTTCCGATGACGATTATTCAAGTGAGGACGATAAGAATGGCTACACAGATCCACTACAGCCGACATTCGAGTTGAATGAACTACAATCGATGACATTGGACTCGCGTGAAGCCGGAAAGGAAATAGATGGTGATTTCAATATTTTCGATGACGAAATCAACCAATGGATACCGATTTCTTGTGAGCAAGAATATCGTTTGGTACACTGGTATGTCAAGCACAAACTGAGTAGGGTTGCCATCGATGAGCTGATGAAGCTTCAGGGGGTCAATACGAACTTCACATCTGCATATACTCTGTACATTAAAAACGATGAAATCACCTATGCACTTGGAATTGACTCATGGCAATCTGGTAAAGTCAGTTATACAGGTCCTGTCAATTCAGAAGCTCTATGCGATAACGGAAAGACGCGTTTTTACTATCGAGACCCCATTCACTGCATCGAATTTCTACTCCAACAATCTGCATTTAAAGAGCATATGGTATATACACTGATTAAGGATTATAATGAATTAGGGGAGAGAGTATACTCTGAAGTTCACACATGCGATTGGTGGTGGAATGAGCAGGTATGAGTTTTTATTTCATCAACGTATCGTCATAATTAAATGTTCTTCATAGTTGAAAAAGCCTGTCGGCTCCACTATTGTTCCAATGTTTTGCAGCTCTGATCAAACGCATTTGACCAACTATTCTGGCGATAAAAAGGAATGGCTGATCTACCTCAGTCTTGGAAACATTAATTCAACGATTCGATCAAAGCGCTCGAGCCTTGCCAGTGTCATCATTGTCCTGCTTCCAGTACCTCCGAAGTATCATCACCGTGGTCGTGGAAAAACAGCTGTCATCAAAGAGCAACAAGAATACAATCGGAAAGAGCTTTGATGGGTTTTTGAGATTATTATTCGTCCTCTCAACGCTGTTTTCGAGAAAGGAAAACCCATGCTCTGTGCTGACGGAAAAATGCGACAATGCTTTCCAATCATCTGTGCTTGGACGGCCGATTACTTTGAAAATATTCACCTCCATGCAATTAAACAGCCAGATTATCCGGTGTGTGAAGCCCCGAAATCGTCGTTTGGAGAGAGCAATCTATCTACCTGGCTACGCTGTGATTATCGACTGTATTTCCGAAAGATGATTCAAACCACACGATTCGATAATCAAGACCAAAACTATGTACGTGATTATCTCATGGAAAGAGGCATAGCGACGACGGAAGGTGTCTTTTGGAATATGAAATGCATTTCTTTGCATACATTGATCGTTCCTGATGTTTTACACACTATCTATCTCGGTATTCTGAAGTATTTGATGGAGTGGATAGTGCAATTTTTGGAGTTTCACAAACGAATTGACCGATTCAATGATCTTTGGGCAATAATGCCTCATTATCCAGGATTTGCACGATTCAATAAGCCCTACACAGCCGTGACACAATGGAGTGGCAAAGAGATGAAAGTATTAGGCCGGGTTATTGTTCCCATTGTCGCAACGACGCTTTTTGATCCTTCTTCGGAGCAGCAAGGTCCATTCAAATCCGCCATGCTCTATATCAAAAACCTCATCTACTTTCACCTTATGACTCAGTATCACAACCATACCGATGTGACAATCAAATATATGGAAGACTATCTCAGTGAATTTCATCGTCACAAAAATGTCTTTAGTTGTTTTCGTGCCAAAAAGTCAACCAAGAAGGTTGCCGAAGCTCTGCGAAAGCAGCTCGCCATCGATATGCAACATGAGCGTGAGAATGATCCTGCATGGTCACGTCTTTCTGCAGCAGCAAAACGTCATCGCATCGACGAGGACAAGATTCAAATCAATTCAGAAATAGCGTCGCACTTGAGTAATGAGTCTGACTTCAACTTTGTCAAGATGTATCTGTTGAACCACTTTTCAGATCACATACGTCAGCTAGGGCAATTATCAAATGTAAGCTCTGAACTACCAGAAAGGTCGATAATGGACTTGAAAGATGCGTACCGACAATCAAACCGCCATGAGCCATCTTTCCAGATTTTGCGCACGAAAGCCTGGAATGAGGTGTTCCAATTCAAAGATCTAAATCTCAACGCCGAAAAACATCGTCAGGAAAACCAAAATCTATTTCCCACATCTCCAGCAATTCGAATGATGAAATTTAACCGGCCAGGAATCAAGTCTCTAGCAGACCTCTCATTCTGGTGTGGAATGCCAAAAGGGGAACTTCAAAATCACATCGTATGGTGTTTCAAAAGATATGGTAACCACACCGGATATGTCGATAACGACGAAGAACTTTGTTGTCTACAAAACGCAAAATACAGTCGTTATGATTCCGCAGCCATTCCAGTGACATCATTTCAAGGCGACAAGCAGACGATTTACATTGTACGATGCACTGGAACCAACCAATGGAGGAAGCATAAGTCTCCCCGAAATGATACAGTTTTACTCTGGGATGGAATGCAGGGACTGTTCAAGTCGATTAGAGGACGAATTCCAGCGAGATTACGATGTCTGTTCGTCATTGAGGATATGAAGTCAAATCAACTATCACTTTTGGCCCTTGTCACCACAATGGTTGCAGGACCAATACGTGAGGTTCCAGGGATGGTGATTGTTGAGCAGCGAGATCAGACACCAATATTACCTTTGGAGGACAGTAGTTATCGTCAAAAACTCCTTTTTGGCGTTGGATCGACGTATGTCATCCCTTTACACATGATTCAGTGTGCAGCCCATATGCTTCCATTTTCTGCTGCTCAAGATAATTGTCGATAGTTTTTAAGTAATACTATTGACTTAGATGCGTTCAATTTATTGTATGAGTAGATAGGACACTTGAAATCGTCGTTGCGCATATTGTATAAGTCGATCACTTTAATACGTGGAAGAAATTTGTATATTAGTAAATATTAGACGTAGCAGTGCGAAATGTGCAGCTCTGACGACGAAATATGGCATCGCATACAATAATATGTGATATTATCATGAGATCAGGATAAGTGGGAACTAAATCTTAAGCGAGAACCTTAAAAATTGACAATGAGTATTGTTACGTGAGTTGCCAACTTGGCGACGACTATTTGAAAAGCTTGGAATACGAATTTTGTATGGTGAGGGTGGAAGCACGGGGTCAAGTTTCAGTGACACTTAGAACGTTCAGAACGGTATCGACCGTACCGTACTGTCTCGGTAAGCAAATTAGTTTTTGCTGTTGAAATCTTATGTATAGAAGGGTAAGGTTCTTAATAAGAAGAATAAACCTGAACAATATAGGATTGCAAAGTCAAAAATATATTTGTTTTGAATCATTATCATTAATAACTTTCACATCTGAGCAAATTGTCATAGATTCAACAGCAAACACGTCCTTAATGAAGTAAAGATACTATTTACACTGGTAAATGTGAAGTACTGCTCTCGATATTATACCTTCTGAGTACAAATTATCTCTGAAGATATTTTAAACATATACTACTAGCAAAGCAGTACAAATGAAAATTGCGATACTTTGTTTAGATATTCAATGAACAATTCTAAAAATATGTGAGTCTATACTGAAGACAATAAAACTGAATGTATTTCAAAAATATTTCAATCTGATGAGTTGATTATAATGGAAGGTGATATAATTCAGTTTATATTAGCAAGGCTATAAGGCAAACTGATTATTATATCCTCTGCAATACTAGAGTCTATTCAAGTATTCAAGTTTGAATTATGACTGTAAAAAGCAGTTTTGGAAGTATCAAAGTAGAATGATATATGGTCGGAAGAGTTCATTCTGGCAATGGAAGGCAGCTCTATTCCTGATAACTTGTTAGAATATGAAGTTCATTTTACAATAGAAGACTTCAAGTTGCATGAAACCTAAAGCTTAAGAAACATAAATTGGAAACAGAACAAAATATGAAATTGATAGGATATATGGAACAAAATAAGACAATTGAATTAGTTTGATAGAACATCTTTGGCTACATATAGAATGATATATTGAAAATTATATGTATTTATGCTGCAAGTATCAATGGAACATGGCAGCTTACCACATCCAATATGGTTTGCTGCAACCAAATAAATTATCTTATCAACTATAAGATTCAACCACCATAGTCTTTAATCTCAAATTACTAGTCTCTTACTATTGTTTACTTGTATACATTATTGTTGATCGATTTTCAATGACAGTATACACTATACAATTACAAGATAAAAAATATAAAGCTATACACCTTATGTAGATCTTCCTCAAATAAGTATGGAGAATACATAATATACTATTAAGTTTAGTATCAAATAGCGACTCTAGATATCACTCTGTATTTTGGTTTTAATTGGTTGAAGAATTGATTATGTGATAGAAGATATTATCATCATTCTACCTGTAGATTGACAATCAAATAGAAACAGTTAACTAATCACTGGAAGGGTCCTTAAATAATTGTTACAACTATAAACAGGATAATTGTGATGAATTATTAACAATAGCAGAGTATATCTACAATTACTTTCTGGCTACTTCTTCTGGATTATCAATTGTCTATGGGAATTATATATTCAATTCGCAGACACATTACCCTATCAAAGCAGAAGCAAACAATCTCATATCCGGAAACTATATTCATTAGATGTTGAAAAATATAGCATCTATTTCATTATAGCCTGAACAAAGTATATAATAGAATATAAAGGTCTCAAAATAGATATGCTGAAGATCTTCTGAAGTCTTCAGTTTAAGATTTGGTCATGGACAATGCAAAGAAGCTGAAAATATGATGGTAATTCAGGAAGCTGAATGAAAAGTTTCAAGAAACATTCATAATCTGAATGATGATTGTACAACAGAACAATAGCTAGATCTCAGTGATGGCAAATTCACAATGCTTTTTATATTTCCTTAATTAAATTCTATATATTCATGAAACAATACAATCAGACTCTTCCCTAAATACACAACTATGAATGAAGAAAATCAGTTTGCATATGGTATTGATAGCAATGAATACTAGAGAGATTTAACGTTTAAGTCAATTATGATATACTAGTAGTGTAAGAAACCATAAAAGGTATTGGATTTAGTTAAATTGATAGGAAATATACATAAGGGATATTGGGCAAAGTAGCTATATAAAACTTCAATGATAATCAGCTATTGAAGATATATTACAACTGATATCATAATTCTATAAAGTACAGAATGATTAATTCAAAAGTTGAACTAGTATATTTCTTCTAGAAATAGCTTTGAATGATGAGCAAGATACCTTGGATTTGGCTTTGATTTTTTGGAATTGATATCTATTTTTACTATAATATTAGATAAAGAAACTGTAGTTTCCATATGATTAATCTTTCCACAGATATAAGAATAGTATATTCTCGATTACAGATAATCTGAGATGAAATCTGTAAGATATAATATAGAACTTTACCTCTGAATCGAAAGAGTAATCTGCAAAGCAATTAATCATTGATATGAAATTATCTACAAATGTTCAAAATATTTATTGTGTTATTGGAACATTATAATATTGCTTTCATTCATATATTATTCTCAACAAATTGTAATGGAGATGTTTGCATTTACAACTACTAATAAGAATAACTATAGCTATCAATATTAGTCTTATAAAGCTGCAATATCCTAAGTAATATACAGATCAAAAATACTATGATCGGAATAGAACCTGTACTATCACTATGGATTAATAGGATCCTTAACGATTATATATTTGTGGATTTCAAATAATAATGTAAGTCTGAATTGAATGAATACTTGTTACATAAACCAGAAACAAAAAAGAGGATACAATTAGTTGGAAATACAGCAGTATCAGTTAAACATATCATATTACACATGACAGAATTATACATCAACAGGTACCCTCGATGCAGGGTCATATACAATAATCTGATAATAGTCAGATCAGCATGCAATCAGTGCCATCCCTGCATATCATCGCTTATCCACAGAATATCACTCCATTTGGTCATCACAACCAATGAATCTGATGAGCTATTATGCAGTCAACTACCCTATTGATAAGAAATGAAGGGTAGTTACTGGATCAATATTCTGTCAGCTTATGCTACCTAAAAATGCAAAGACAGCTGAAGGTTTGTAGATATGAAAGCACCTGAGATTGCATTACAGCTGACGACTTCATTGATGCCCCTTATAATCAAAAGGATACTATTTACCTGAAGGCTGAGAGATGGAAAGGATATGATACGTCTGGACCACAGATGTCCTAAGGACTCATGTCAGTAGGGAATCAATTTATCTGAATAGGAGATCAAAGCAGAAAGGAACGGAAGGTCTGAGAGAGTAGATTGTCCACAGAAGGATATCGGTGCAAAGGATTATAAGGTAGGAAAGGTCATGAGAAATGCGTAGAGAGATGAAATTGTTAGAGCAAGAGGACAGATGTTTAAAGACTTCTGGAATCTCAGAGAGTAGAAAGGTAAGCTTCCGAATAAGGAGAACAAGCCTTAACAATATACAATTGGAAAGGCAAACATCATTGTCTTGAATATTTATCTTTAGTGACTTTCATATTTTGAGCTAATTTTCATAACTTCCATTGCAAGCAAGTCCTGAAAGATGTAAGTATACTACTTGTGCTGGTAAAACTGGATGGATGCTCCCGGTATTATATATCACAATAACTGCAATTAGCTGTTTATAATAATCAATCAGAAAGATATCTTAGGAGAAACTCTATATTTATCAGGAGATATATATTGGTGCAAAAGTGATTTGGTAGGTATATATGTGAGTATAGCATAGAAAGGTATATTTGTAATAGTGAAAAGACAAAAATATACATATCTCTAAATTGTTTGAAGGTAGAAAGGTAACTTTTTAATTAGGGCAATAAGTCTTAAGAATATATAATTGGAAAGATTCTTTTTGTATCTTAAATCTTCAAGTAACTTTCACCTCCTGATACAATCTTGGTTACTTCTATTGCAAGCAAGTTCTAAAAGAGAGTATAGATACTATTACAATTGATTAAGGTGAAGTAAAATTCCCAGGGTTACATATATCTCGTTACTTTACTCATACAAATAGTATTCTTTATTGTATCAGTAATTCAGATAATTATCTTTCAGACTCAATATATCATTTCAATCTCATAGCTTTCAAGACAATTATATTCTTTCAGTTCAGAATTAATTTTTTAATCTGAAAATCTTTATTGTTTCAGACTGCAGAAGTATATATCAGTATTAAGCAATTTGTAGTAATATATGACATTTAGACAACTTTATCCTATTAGTAATTGGAACCTATTGAGACTAATACCAATCACCCTCTTTATTTCTTATCCTTAGAAGGGGATATTTTAAATATTTTTCTTGTATCTGACTACTTATATTCAGTAAATAGAATATATTGAATAATACATAAATAAAAGTAAATGAATAATGTCAGTGATTGTTGATAACTCTGATTTAAGATAGTTCTACTATTCTACATAATATTCCAATCCTGAAGTATAATACATATCCATACTTCAGCTTCTATATATCCATTTAAGCATCCAACAAACAACATTTAAATCTCTATTGTTTTCTCTGTCAGTATCTTTAAAAGTCTATATCATTATAAATAGACTTGGTAATTTATAGTACAATGAGGTTGTAGATTCACTTAATTGTTATTGAATGTTATACATCACAGGATTATATACCATCTGGTACTCCCGATGCAGAGTCAACTATGATCACTTGATAATTGCTGAATTAGGATGGTACAAGTATCAACCCTGTACATCATCGAATATCCACATGTTCTCACTCGATTTGGTTATCACAATCAATGAAATCAGATAAGCGGCTATAAAGTCAACCATACCACTAATAAGAAATGAAGGATGATTACTGGATTGATAAGCTTCCAGCATATGCAACAGATAATACGAAGACAGCTGAAAGGCTGTAGATACGAAAGTACCTGAGTTTGCATCATAGCTGATGAAGCCTTTCATATCAGTCACAATTGAAAGGATACCATTCATCTGAAAGCTAAGAGACCGAAAGAATACAATAAGTTCAGACTACTGTGATCCAAAGGACTAATGTCAGTAGAGACTCTATTCTTCAAGGTAGGAGATCTGAGCAGAAAGATAGGTAAGGTTTGATAGAGTGGTGAAGAGATGGGAAGGTCATTGGTACGAAGGGTAATTAGGTAGAGAAGCTTATAAGAAAAGGGTAGATAGCAGTAATTGTTAGAGCGAGAGGAATGAGCTATAACGATCTCTACAATCTCTAAGGGTAGAAGGGCAAGCTTCTTGACGAGAAGAACAAGCCTTAATAATATTCGCATTCGAAAGCCAAACCTCTTTGCCTTGAATCTTTATCTTTAGTGACTTTCACATTCTGAGCGAAAGTTCATAAATTCTATTGCAAGCAAGTTCTCAAAGCAGTATGGATACTACTTGTACTGGAATATCTGGAGTCATACTCCAGGTATTACATTATATTATTATCAAAGAAACACTTCTGTCGAAGCTATCTTTGTACCCTCCAAGCAGTCCCAGGTTCTTTACATTTAACCCTCTTGAATGAACTTTTATATCATGAATATTGGCTGTCACATCTCATAGGGAGAGTGCTGGTACTATGAACCAGACTTAGAGTTCCATATCAGCTGAGAAAGCAACTCTCTCCATTAAGGAAGCTACTACTGTGAACTCGTGTGTGAAGAGTACAATATCTAGTTAGCTCTAGCTGTCACCATCCATTGATTAAAGACAGAACTCCTGTACACTGCACATCTCAAAAAACAGCAATCCTTTGAATATCTCAAGATAGTCATCTTACTATCCCTGGTCAGAACTATGGTCCTCTCAGACTTGTAAATACCTCACAGACTAGACTACAGGTTATCTCACCAGTTACAAGGTGAGGCAGGTACAAGACTTCTTATTGATTGAAATATCGATATAGTTCTCTTCTTCGGAACCTGAAACTTCTTCAACAGGATCTTTCAAGGACAGATCTGGATCATATTCTGAGCAATGACAGATACTGGGTCAGACAATACGATGGGAGAAGCAGTGACATTGACGCAAAGACAAAATGCATTCGTAGTAGCTGGAGATAAGAGGAAAGAAATAGTCCAATATGAAACTATCATACGGAATGATATCGCTGATTGAGTGGTCTCCTTGATAAACAGTATCAAGAAAGGATTGAATCCAGTGGATACATTGATTATATACACTGAAACAAACAACATCAAAACCGGCTACGCACTACCTGAATTGGTCAAAGCATATGAAGATTTGGTACATAGGCAAAAAGAGATTTATGATACTGTACCATTGGAAGTCAATATCCTGCAAAGGGTGGAGATTGAACAGCACATAGATATTGTTATCCAGTCCCAGGTATTTGCGGCCAATGTCAACCCTGCAATTGCCATTGCAAAGGCACAGGGCTCTGAAGCTTATGAAGAGTTACAACTGCCTCTTTGAAAGCAAATATACTGCTCAATGGAAGCATGAACCTCTCTCTCCTGCATATCGAAAAAGATCGAAAGAGCCCAGGAATGGCTTTCTGTTCAAGTACACAATGAATCAGAAGACCATCGTAGTGTCAAATGAAAAGCCCATAAAGAAACCAAGAGGCTTGGTGAACTTCAGAAGAAGGTCAACGAAGAGGCTAAGAGAGATACTGAACTCAAAAGAAAGGCTGACACTGAAAAGAAGCACAGGGAAAGCGAAATAAGAAAAACTTGAAGGGACATGGAAAAGATATTTTGGATATTTACAAGGATCCTCATGACAAGGCTATCAGATGAAACCACCAAGAAGTCTATCAAGTCCCTAATAATATCAGTCTTTGGACATGAGGAAAGAGATATCAAACCAGATTATAAAGAATTTCGCCTTCATTACTGTATAGATTCCAAGGGAAAAGATTCTTCGATCAGAGAGACTCTTACTCCAGATCCTGAGAGAGCTTCACTGTGATCAAGAGGTTGTGGTTCAGAATCTAGCTCCTCTGGCTCCAAGGTTGAAGGAGGGGGTGGTAGAGGAGGTAGTTAAGGTGGTGAAGGTGGTGGAGGAAGTAAAAGTGGAGCAAGTGGTAGAGGAAGTTCACACCAATCCAAGTCTCTTTACCTCCATTCGAAAGCACAGATTATGGCATGCCACCTTTCAATCCTTGAACACCAGCATGAAACTCCGCAAAAGACAATATGAATATACCTCTTCAGATTAAAGGGGACATGAAAGACTCAAGAGGAATATATCGAGGGAGAATTCGATCTGTAGAACAGTATGTGAAAAATAATTGCCACGAATTCCACGAAGATAACGAAAAATACTTTTGGATTTGGAAGCTTTTGGAAGACAAGACCATAGCCTGGTATGATAACCATGAAAGATACATGAAGAAGTTCTTCTATATCGATAATTAGAAGTCTTTTATCAGCACTATGGAAAAAAGGTTCATCGACAAGCAAGAGGAAGAGAAGTCCCTGCAAAAGTTGAACAATCTGAAGTACTCTGAACTTATTTGAGGACTACCTGATAAAGATGGAAACCCTTAACTTTTGAGTTTGTCCCAGCAGAGTCTCCTATATCTATTCCCTTAGACAAGAAAAGGATAAGAATATCTTGAACCAAATTTTGAATGTTGAAGTACCAGCCAAAAAGGAAACAGTCTTCATCCAGTTGAAGAGGTGAGTGGATATATCTTACAAATATCGGTTGGTAGAAAACAATAGATCTCATCAGAACCGTAATTACTTACAAGGCAAGAAGGGGAATACATGCAAGAGAGATGAGTACCAGTAGAAGGATAAGAATCAAGAAAGAAATCCAGAAAAAGACAAAGGTTCTGATCCCAAGAAATCCTGAAATGAGAAGAGGGATCCGAAACCTATTCACAGTAATAGGACCGAAGCCCGTAATGGTATTTCTAAAAGTCTGCTAGAGGCAAGAGCCAAATCCAATGAGTGCAAGCATTGTGGATCCTCTGATCATGATCGATGTTTCTTCTGTAAGAATTCCATCACAACTTGATTTAGCAAGAAGAAGAAAAAACTCCAGGATAAGGAGGAACCTTCAAAGCAAGTGTAAGGATGTACGTCCTCATATTGGTGAATACGTATAGATACTGTTGCAAACGAGAATAAGTAATATATATCAATTGTGAGGTGTGTAGGTATGTTGATCGCTAGCATGCCAAAAACACTTCGCGAGGTGATTATATACGAAGGGTTATCCGGCCTCAGCAGCCAAGTACACTTCCAAGGGCCAAGTACGCTTGGGAGCCAGGTGTACTTACAAGGGCCAAGTGCAATTGGAAGCCCAAGTGTAACACCGGGAGCGTCACTCCAGGTATACGAGTACAAGTAGTATCCTTACTGCTTTCAGGACTTGCTTGCGATGGAAGTTATGAAGATTCGCTCAGGATGTGAAAGTCACTAAAGATAGAGATTCAAGACAAAGATGTTTGGCTTTTCAATACGTATATTGTTAAGGCATGTTCTCCTCATCAAGAAGCTTGTTCTTCTACCTTCGAAGATTCTAGAAGTCTTCATACCTCTATCCTCTCGCTCTAACAATTACTTCTATCTACACTCTTCTCATGAGCTCCTCTATCTAATCTTTCCTTCGCTCCAATACCCTTCCTGCCTTTCAGCACTCTTTCGAACCTTCTGCTTCTTTCCACTCAGATCTCTAACTCAGACGAATAGAACCCCTACTGACATCTGTCCTTCAGACTTTAGTGGTCCCAACATATCGAATCCTTTCAATCTCTTTGCTTCCAGGTGAATGGTATCCTTTCGATTGTGAGGGATATAAGAGGCTTCAACCGCTATGCTGCAAATAGAGATGCTTTCATATCTACAGCCTCTCAGCTGTCTTCGCATTATCGATGGCATGAGCTGGCAGGGTATCGTTCCAATAACCACCTTCAACTCCTTATCAGTGGTGTGATTGATTGCATGACAGCTAATCTGATTTCGTTGGGTGCGAGTGATATTCTGTGTAGTTTCGATGATGTCCAGAAATGGGACTTGTACAATCCCAATACAGCTATTATTGAGTGATCATAGGTAACTCCTCTCCAATGGCCTTTGGTGATGTACAGCTTGTGTGGTGTAACACTACCTCTCTCCTTATAGAGTTCGTCTCTGAACGATCATACTAATCTGCTCTTCATTTCCTTTGGTAAAAATGACCTCTTGTGCCCAAAACCCAAAGTCCCTCATTTCCTCCTTGGTAATAATATGACCCCTTGCGTCCAAAAACCAATTCCTTTTCCTAGGTGTCTTGCTAGCCATTAAAAACCCTTCATGGGGAAAAGGTACTAGCGCAACCTCTTGTTCTTAGCTGCCTGGGGGTTCTGCTTATGATAATCCCTTAATAACCTCTTGTCATCGAAATTCTCATAAGGTTCCTCAGTCCAGTCTGCTTTGTCTGGATACCCTTTCCATTTAACCAGATATAGCACCTTCTTTCATTCCTTGCTATACTGGCTGCCCAAGATCTCTTCAACACCATAGCCTGTTTCGTATTCGTAGCCTTGTACATCATAACCTAGTTCGTTTCCTTTGCTGGTGACAAGTTCTGATACAGATCTGATTGGAACAGTGGCCGTTCGATAGGGTTCAATGAGAGAGGCATGGAAAGCATTCTGGATACGCCAACGCTTAGGCAGTTCAAGTTTTATTGCTGTGGGTGAAAGTACTTTTAGCACCTTGAAAGGACCATGTAGCTTCGTATCTAGCTTTCTAGGTGGACGTCGGGTTATAAGGTTCTTTCCATTTAGCATTACTAGATCACCAATCGAATACTTCGGAGATTCCTTAGTACGCTTATCATGGTACCTCTCCATTGTCTCTTGTACTTTTTCTAAACCTTTTCGACACAGATCATGCATACTTGATATCCAATGAACACAGAGCCTTGATGTCGGATTCTTTGCTTGTGCTTCAACGGGCCATTTTGTTCGAGGATCGAACCCATAATTCACAAAGAAAGGTGACATGCCAGTTGCAGTGGTGAATGAGTTGTTGTAGGCATACTCTGCCTTTGGCAACATCTCAGACCAATGATCCTGTTCGTAGTTGCAGTAGTTCCTCAGGTAGCATTCTAGCATATGGTTTACTCTTTCTGTTTGACCATCAGTTTGTGGATTAAATGGCGAAGACATCTTTAATTGAAAATTGAGAGCTTCAACCAAGGAAGACCAGAACACAGATGTAAACCTGGAATCTCTGTCAGATACAATGTTCTATGGCAGACTATGGAATTTCCATACTTCTTTCAGGAAGATCTTAACTAGGTCTTTGGCTTTCTTCTCGCCATCCTTCAGTGATATGAAGTGTGCCATCTTTGTGAATCTGTCAACGATGACCCAGACCGATGAACAGCCATCAGATACAGGTAGATCGATGATGAAAACCATAGAGATTGAATCCCATGGACGGTACGCAAATTCGAGAGGTTGTAGAAGTCCGTAGCGAATGTGACAAGCTGCTTTGTTCTTCTGACATTCAGGGCATGAGTGGATATATTCTTCAATGAATTTCTCTATTTCTGGCCAAAAGAAGTTCCTTCAAACCAACTCAATTGCTTTGTCCTGTCCCATGTGATCTGCTACCTTCGAATCGTGCTCTGCTTCGAGTATTTGTTTTCGTAACTGTAGATCGTCTGGAATCCACAGCCTGCCTTTATAATAAAGGGCTTCGTTCTCGAAAGTGATGTCAGAGCTTGGACTTCCTTCCATTGCTCTAATGTACTCTTCCTGCCATACAGCATTATTATTTGCAGCGCCTACCACTGCTTCTAATAACCAAGAATTGAACTTGACTACTGGAATTGACCTCATCTTAGCAGAAGAAATCATTATCTGTTCGCCTCATAGTTCTGCTGCTGTCACCTGAACGGTTTCCTCTTCAGATGTTACCAACTGATCAGGCCTTAAAAAACAGCATATTGGTTTATTTTCGTTTTCTTCGATACTACCTTCCCCCTTTTTAGGGCGGTACTCTGAACGCCTAGATAATGCATCAGGTTTTCCATTTGCACTGTCTGGTTGGTAGAATATCTTGAAATCGTAACCATCTAGTTCCTGTACCTAATTAGCTTGTCTTCGATTCAATATCTTAGTAGTGGTGAAGTACTCAAGATTCTTGTGAGTGGTAAATACACTTATTTGATGGACTGCACCTTCGAGATAACGTCTCCATTGTTTAAAGGCAGATACCATTGCTAGTATCTCCTTATCATAGATCTCATAGTTAATCTCTGCCTTATCTATCTTTCAAGAGTAGTAGGCCACAGGGTACAATCGTTTATCAATCACTTGGGAAAGGACTGCACCGATAGCGAAGTCACTGGTATCAGTTTCAATGACCACAGGATGTTCAGGTTCAAAGTGATGAAGGATTGGTGCCTCAGTGAAACACTTTTTTAACAAATCGACAGCCTCTTGATAGCGTGGGTTTACCTTCCAATCAAACCATTCACCGGTTTGTTTGGTTAGGTCTGTCAATGGTCTACAGATTCTCGAAAAGTCCTTAATGAATCATCGATGGAAATTGGCAAATTCTAAGAATGACTGAACGTTCTTGACTGAGTCTAGCATTTTCCATTTCAGTATAGTATCAACCTTGTCCTCTGTCATGCTGATACCTTCTCCCAATATGATATAACCAAGGAATTCAACTTGTTTCTGATGCCATTCGCACTAGTCTGGTACTATTACCAAGTTGTTTTCTTGAAACCTACAAAGCACATCTCTTGTCAATCGTATATACTCTTCTTCATCTTTGGTATAGATGAGGATATCATCTATATATATCACAACTCCATGATCAATTAGATCTCTCAGGATCTTGTTCATCATATCTTGGAATGAGGCTGGCATATTTGCCAGTCCAAAGGGCATAACCAAGTATTTATAGTATCCATATCTCGTACAAAATGCTGTTTTCCATTCGTCACCAGGCTTTATTTGAATCAGATTGTAACCAGCCTTTAGGTCAATCTTCGTAAAAAGCTTTGAGCCAGTAACTCTGTCCCTAAGTTCGTTCATAAGTGGCAAAGGATATCAATCATAATCGTGACGCGATTGAGTCCTCTGTATTCCACACACAATCTTAACCCCCTTCCACGAGGCTTTGGGAGGAAGAGTATTGCTGTTCCAGCTGGCAACTTGCTTGGACGAATCTTGCCAGAATCGAGCATTTCCTTTAGATAATCCTCAAGGACTGAAAGTTCTTTTTCAGAAAAAGCATAGACTCGGATGGGACCCCATGGAGGCAGCTCTCCATCTTTTAAGTCTATTGCATGGTCTAATGATCGATGTGGTGGTAGAGCGTTAGCAGTTTTCCCATAATAATCTGACTGAAAGTCTCGATACTGCTATGGAATTTGCTCGACCCAATCGATCTGCATTTCACCTGCTGTATTAATATGCATAAACCCAATTACTCCGATCCAACAATGATCAGTACCAATCTTGAGGATGCTATCATCATATTTAATTGAGAAGGAGCTAACTGCTGCCTTTATACAGTGCTGATGACAATGCTTCGATGTGAATTGGAGTTTGTCACCTTCTTCAGTGATTCCTTTGATTGCTCCATGCTTGACGATCTACCAGTAAGGTAACATGATTTCAGTTGCTAATTCTATAGGTCCAATTTCGAAGGTTTCTTTGGTATAATAGTTTTCATACTGAAGAGTAACTGGAAAGATATACTGCTATCCAGCTCCTTCAGCAATCTCACCATTGAATTTCTCAACTGACTTTGATTCTGTTCGAGTAACCAATGGCACACCATTAGTCTCGGCCCACTGCTTTGACATCATAGGTGTATCACACCCTGTATCCAAAAGGATCCTAACCAGGACATTCATCATGTCCTTGAAAGATGCAAACATACATACTGTGGATCTTGAACCAGTCTTTGGTTCTGGAGGTAACTGCTTGGCTTTCATGAGTTGAGGTTGAGGTGCTTCGGCCGAAGCCTTGCACTTTTTGTCTTTTCCTGTAGAAACCATGATGAACTGCCTTTCGACACAGCTCCAGCCGCAACGAGTTGTGGTTTTAGTAGTAGTTATAGTGTAGGGATGTTTATTCATTTGATAATGTGGTAGTCATATGTTTCCATTTGGGTACTATATGACCAGCATATTTCGAGTACTGAACTCATCCTCAGTCACCCTTTATATAGAAAGAAATCGTTTCTTATTAAAACTAAACTCAAGATATAACAGTTTGTGGGTGTCTGTACCCAAAAGGAAAGATCGCAATCCTAAACCAAAGAAAAGACATAAGAAATCCAGCGTCTCTCAATTATCAATTTCCATACCATCAGAATGTACCTTATACAACCTCTTCGAGGGTGCATGAGTTGCAGATGCTGCAATCCTATTTGCCAAGTTCCTTGGTCTGACCTTCGAACTGGAGACTGTAGTCTCCTGCTTCGAAGCTTCCTACTTATCCATGGGTTTCTTGTTCTTCTTGCTAAACGAAGTCTTAATGGAATTGTTACAGAAGAACTATCGATCATGTTCAGAGGATCCACAACGTTTGCATTTATTGCGTTTGGCTCTTGCTACTAGCAAACTTTCAGGAATACTCTTAAGAGCTTTGGCTTTATCAGGGTGAATAGGCTTTGATCCTTTCTTCTCTGTTCGAGATTTTTTGGGGTCAGAACCTTTGTCCTTCTCTGGCTTCTTTTCTTGATTCTTATCTTGCCCCTGGTACTCATCTCTCTTTCGTTTATTTCCCTTCTTGCCTTGGAAGTTGTCAAGATTCTGATGAGACCTATTCTTCTCTGCCAACCAATCTTCATATGATACACCCACTCGCCTCATTAACTCAATGAAGGCTCTATCATCTTTGGGTGGTACCTCTGCAGTTGACATTCGATCCAGAATTTCCTCGTTCATTCCTTGTTTAAGGGAATGGATGTAAGAGGTTCCGCTGAGACATACTCAAAAGTTCAGGGTTTCCATCTTTATCAGGTAGTACTCAATATCCCCAGTGTACTTCAGATCATTCATCTTTCGCAGGGACTTCTCTTCCTCTTGCTTATCGACGAATCTTTCTTCCATCATACTGGTGAAAGACTTCCAATTATCAACCTGGAAGAATTTCTTCATGTCCTCTTCGCAGTTATCATACCAGGCTAGGGTCTTGTCTTCCAAGAGGCCTCCAATCCATATGATCTTGTCGATATCATCATGGAATTCCTCATGGAAGTATTGTAGATAACGTGCCACTGATCAAATCCACCTTCGATAGATTTCCTTAGGATCCTTCTTATCCCCTTTGAAGACTGGAGGCATTTTCATTTTACCTTTGTTGGAGGATCTGGCTGGTAGGCGAGGATTGGGAGGTGGCGTACTGTAGTCTGTGCTGTCAGAAGGAGGTAGGGGTATTTGACTTGGATGTAAACGTCCTGCAATGCTTTCGCTTCCTCCTCCACCTCCTCCACCTCCTCCACCTCCTCCACCTCCACCTCCACCTCCGCCTCCTCCACTTCCTCCGCTTCCACAACCACCACCTCCACCTCCTCCCTCATCTTCATAGCCCGTGAGGTGAGATTCCGAACCAGAATCTCCTTGTGGCGGTGGGGCTCCTTCAGGATCCAGAGTAATGGCTTCTTTAACCCAATATCCTGCTCCTTTGATACCTATACAGTAGCGAAGTCGGAATCCCTCATCACTGGGTTCGATATCTCCTTCTTGGTGTCCAAGAACAGATCTCCCTAGGGACTTGATAGATTTCTTGATGGTTTCATCCGATAGCCTAGTTATAAGGGTCCTTGTGAATTCCCGAAACCTTTTCTCCATGTCCCTTCGAGTCTTCCTTATATCACTCTCTCTCTGCTTTTTCTCAGCGTAAGCCTTCTTCTTGAGTTCTGTGACCCTCTTAGCCTCTTCGTTGGCTTTCCGCTTGATACTGATAAGTTCTTCTGACTGTGTATGTACTTGAAGAGCAAGCCTCTCTTGAGCTCTTTCCCTCTTTTCCAATATGCCAGACAGAGAGGTCCATGCTGCTGATGAGGACAGTATCTGTTTCTCGAGGACCAGACGTAGCTCTTCATATGCTTTGAAAGACTGTACCTTCACAATGGTAATTGCAGCGCTAACATTGGCTGCGAATACCTGAGACTGGGCAACAATGTCTGAGTAATGTTCCAGCTGGACTCTTTGCAGATTATCGACTTCTGAGGCCACCACATCGTAGATCTCATTTTGCCTACACACTAGGACTTCATATGTTCTGACCAACTCAGGCAATGATTCTCCGATCTTGATGTTGCTTCCTTGAGTGTAGGTAATCAGTATATCCATTCAGTGCAGCTCTGCTTCAATGCTGTTTATCAAAGCAACCACTTAATCAGGGATATCATTCCGCACAATGGGTTCATAACGAACCACTAATTTCTCCTTATCCGCTGCCACTACCAATGCACTTTCCCTTCGTACCAACGTCACTGCCTCCCCCATCATCATATCTGAGCAAGCATCTGTCATTGTTCAGAGTATGACCCAGACTTGTCCTTGAAAGATCCTGCTGTAGAAGTTCCAGGTCCCAAAGAAGGGAGCTAAATCGAGATCCCAATCAACAAGGAATCTAGCACCAGCCTCCTGTGGTAACTGCAATGAAGGTTCGTAGTCTGGTGAATGGGTTATTCACAGATCTAGGAGGACAATAGTTCCGATCAAAGCTAGCAGGATAACTATCTTAAGGTATACGAGGGATTGCTGCTTTCAGAGGTTTGCATAGTATAATGCTTCAGTTTTCGATCGATAAATAGTAACTGCCAATACTAACTAGATGTAGTCTTCCTCACGCACCAGCTCACAGTCACAGCTTCCCTTAAGGACAGACGTTTTCTCCAAGCTGGTAATAAGATCTAAGTCTGGCTCGTGATACCAGCACCCTCCCTGTGACATGTGGCAGCCAATATCTGGGATATAAAAGCATATAAGCATCAAGGACCTTTCACTGCTTGGAGGGTAGAACAATAGGTTCAACAGAAGTATTTCTTTGCTAATAATATAATGTAATACCGGAAGCGTCACTTCAGATTTACCAGTACAAGTAGTATCCTTACTGCTTTCAGGACTTACTTGCGATGGAAGTTATGAAGATTCACTCAGGATGTGAAAGTCACTAAAGATAGAGATTCAAGACAAAGATGTTTGACTTTTCAATGCGTATATTATTAAGGCTTGTTCTCCTCGTCAATAAGCTTGCCCTTCTACCCTCGAAGATTCTAGAGGTCTTTATACCTCTATCCTCTCGCTCTAACAATTACTTCTATCTATGCTCTTCTCATGAGCTCCTCTACCTAACCTTCCCTTCACTCCAATGCCCTTCCTGCTCTTCAGTACTCTTTCGGACCTTCCGCTTCTTTCCGCTCAGATCTCTAACTCAGACAAATTGAACCCCTACTGATATCTATCCTTCGGACTTCAGTGGTCCAGACCTATCGAATCCTTTGGATCTCTTTGCCTCCAGGTCAATGGTATCCTTTCGATCGTGAGGGACATAAGAGGTGTTAGGGGCTTTCCCTTAGCAGGTGCACGAGGTACGGAGGATGTGCATGGTAATCTGTGTTCGGCCACCTGTCGTTATGGTTGGTCGATGTCACACCTGCAGCTATCCCATCCTCTGAGCGACGAAGTCCTGTGCGACATACGAGCCTATCCAATACCGAGCCCAGGCAAAGCGGAATGATTAATCCGCACATGGGTAGTGCACCTTCTCGATCGAACAGTGATAGTCACGACACTTAGCTGGCGAAGGCATCAGTCTCGAACACTTAGGGAGGTATGCTACTATATGCCTAGGCCCCCGATAGTTAGAGACGGCATGAGTTGCCAACGCACTATCACGCCATTGCGGGGACTTCAGTGTCAGCCGTGCATGATAGTTTCGACCAGAACTACTTTACCTTACCAGCAATATGGGACAGCCGGCTAGTGCGAGGTACGCCTCTACACTCTCCAGCAGGCACACGTCAGTGTTCGAGAAGCGGAACTTTACTATGGGGATAACTATACAGTCTAGGGACTCCATATGTTAACTGCACCCCGGTAGTTAAATCTACCTGTTGAGAACTTGTGTGTTGGTTGACTTCCTGAGTAACGGCAGATCGCAGGTGGTCTGGTCCGACATAAGCTGCAGCCCTGCAATGGGAGTAAAAGCCAGCGAAATGGGAGGTGCGATACGTGGCATAGCAGCGGCTGGTCGCCGACGCAAGTCTATGAGGGTAAACATATCCCTGCAACCCACTATCCGATTTAACATTGAGTTGAGAGATCTAAGAGGAAATGATGGTTCGATGAACGTGTCAGCAGTCATTGCCGAAACCTGTTTTCTGCGTAAGCATACAGACCAGAAGAAAAGCAAACGGGCATGGTTGCTACATGGCAAAACCTGGTGGCATGAGGATAACCTACAGGGATGCCTCGTACTTTGGAAAGTGCCGAACGTCAAACGGAAAAGAAGCGCAACCTACCGAGATCGAATAACCACCCTAACGATCGGAGGCCATAGCTATCTTAGTACAAACGCTGAAATCATAGAGAGCACATGAGTAACTCGCTCTATAAAAGAACCGCCTTTGCACCCGCAAAGTAAAACATCAAGCTCTAGCAGTAATCCACAGTCCGACCACACCAGCGGACAAGACACTAAAATATTATTGTTGTTTTTCTACTTCACAAATATTTATTTTTACCAATATACTTTATGAATTTTCGAGACCTTGATTCTATTGTTCTCTATGCTCACGCACTCTATGAATGAGCTATTACTCCATACGACTTCCGTATTGCGAGTATTTTTATTCAGACGTACGATATTGAATACGAATACTTTCACTGCTTCTATACCCGTGAACTCCCCTCCGAATATCACAACCTTCCCGTCGAAGACTACGAAATCCATTCCGAC
>MU122096.1:407193-439347 GCA_014904905.1 Wilcoxina mikolae CBS 423.85
CACTGCTTCTATACCCGTGAACTCCCCTCCGAATATCACAACCTTCCCGTCGAAGACTACGAAATCCATTCCGACTACGACGACTCCGAAGATTACCTTCAAGATCAATACAACTTCTAAGGAGTAGGCGGCCATACTTTAGTAATAAGTATCCCCGTAACAGTATAATATTTTGGACACGTCCAAAAGTGTTTATGACTTCAAATTGCATCGTTTGCGATAACAGAGCCTGCTGCGGAATAACGTTTACCAGTCAACCAGAGAGACCCACGTTACAATATTTTTGCGCAGAACACTGTACGCAAGGCTGCAACGGAAACTGCATCACCTGCAGTTTTTATTTAAGAATTCGACACCAAGTAACGAGACCATCCACGGGTCCATATATATTCCCCTCTCGACAGCTTCACAATGGCCAGTCACAGGCACCGACTAACCTTTGGAGCGGACCAATTGGCACCAACGTCGTCTGAAGTCGCCAAATCCAAGCAGTCCTCGAAACCCTTACCAGGATGGGTGAAGAAACTGCAAGATCAGTACGAACGATCGAGGAGGCAGTACTTGAACTTCAGACCGCAGTTACAGGAAAGCTCGGATTAGTGGTAAGTATCGAGATGGAGTGATGGATTTGATCAGGCGGGAGAAAGCCTTTATTATTATGTTCCGGTCGTCACCCTGAGGATTCTGGAAGGGATGAAACTGCTGGTCAGTAGTGACGCAACAAAACAACTACAATCACAACAATTACAACCATGACACCATACGATACAAACAATCACGGACGCATCAATTTCTTCGACTTAGCAGAAGTACCTTGTTCACTCGCAGAACCAGAACCTCTCAACGTTTTTGCAATCATTGATACCATACTCAACGAACCAGAAGAACCGCTTGAGTCATTTTTCTGGGATCAACCCAATTCTCCATACCCTTGGAATCTGTACTGGACAGAGGCAGCCCGACACGGAGGAGGTCTTGCTATTGACGATCCCGTATTCGGAGATTCCTGGACCAAGTACAGGAGTATGCATGTTGGTTGCAAAGAGTGGTATACTTGTTACTGTGAATACAACTGCGGGGGTACACATACTACCATCGGTCGAGCACTCGACGGTTTACCTACAATCTACGAGGTTGAGGAACATTACCCCGAGGACGTTCCACAAAATGAAGAATCCAATTACGAGTGGTAGAACGACACTACCCTCAACGACCCGTTGTGGCCGAGCCATTGTCGAAAGGATGGCTACCAAACGAAAACACTCTCCCTTGGAAGAGAAATCACCAACAAAGAAACAAAACACCTCCGACGATTTTGTTTACTACGAAACCAAACCCGTACACAACATCCCAAAAACCAGAATTGGAGAACGCCCCGTATACCGATTCTTTGTGGACTATACGGACAGCGATGGAAAATTACAGCAGTTTCTGGTCCGAGCCATGCTGGATTTGGGCTCGACGTCTTTCACCATATCTCCACAGTGTGCTAAGGTATTTAAGATACCGGTTGTCAGAAGAAAGAAGAACATCAATGCAAAAGATTTTAGCAGTAAGTCAGTTGGTTTACCAAATGTTTATACTATTCCCCTTGGTTTAGCTTTTGGAAACCATCGTACTCTCGAAACTTTTGAGGTAGTACCGATGCATGCTGACTATGACGTTCTAATACCTCCGTGGTATCTGAAACAACACAAGGTACAGGTCGCTACGTATGGATGTTTGCATTTTACAGAATGTGAACAAAAATGTTCCAATCACGGACATCTCCATACGAATTGGAAGATTACTTACGATGACTGTATCGCCACACACAAGGATGCAATCAACATCGGTACTTTATGCTTCACAGCAACAAGCATATTAGCAGAGAAATTGCCAGAGCAGTACCATAAGTGGATGCTACTGTTCGACCCTCACGAAGCTGAAAAGCTACCTCTTCACGGCCCACACGATCATGAAATTCACTTGAAAGTACCCATCGATTAGGTGAAAGTGGGACGAATATACCAACTCTCTCGGGAAGAAGAAAGGTTACTCAAGGAATATATTGACAAAATGATAAGAGAAGGAAAAATACAACCGTCCAAGGGACAAGCCGGAGCCCCAATCCTGTTTGTGCCCAAACCGAATGGACGAGGCTTGCATCTTTGCGTCGACTATCGAAGACTGAACGATATCACCATCAAAGACAAAACGGCTCTACCATTGATGGATGAATTACAAAGCCGAATGAAGGGAGCAACCTGGGTAACCAAGCTGGATATGAAGTCAGGATATCACTTGATTTGAATGGCCAAGGGACACGAATGGAAGACGGCCTTTAGAACAAAGTTCGGATCATACGAATACACAGTCATACCGTTTGGACTCACCAATGTACCAGCTATGTTTCAACGCTAGATGAACGGTATCCTCCAACCTTTCCTAGGAGGACAAAACGACATTACGGTTGTCTACATCGATGACGTCCTTATAGCCACCAATGGAACTAGAGAAGAACACCACGAATATGTAGGCAAAATACTTCAAGTCCTACAAGACAACAACCTCATGGTGGAAATCGACAAGTGCGAATTCGACAAACAAGAGGTCGAATTCCTCAGTCTTCTTGTCAGCGGCGAAGGACTTAAAATGGCACCAAGTCAAAGCGAGGCTATTACGAAATGGCCAATGCCCAAAACTCAAAAAGAAGTTCAGATTATTATGGGCTTATGGAATTTTTATCGACGATTCATCAAGGGATTCGGCGGTATCTTCGCACCTATTACGGACACTCTCAAAGGTGACGGGAAAGATTTTAAGTTCAGTGACGCAGCCAAAGTAGCATACTACAAGATATGTATCCTGTTCGCGGCAGAAAACACTCTAATACTTCGACATTACGATGATGACAGACCAGCTATGGTCGAAACGGATGCATCAGACTTTGCGATGGGAGCGGTCTTATCTCAGAAGTTTGATGACGGCAAAATACATCCAGTCGCATTCTTATTGAAGAAGTTTTCGCCAGCCGAACTTAATTACCAAATATACGACAAGGAAATGCTCGCCATCCTATATTCATTCAAAACATGGAGATGTTACCTCCAAGGGGCAACACATACAACAACAGTCTTTTCCGATCATATGAACCTAAAATACTTCAAAGAGACACAACAGCTTAATCGAAGACAAGCTCGATGGGTGGAAGTATTACAGGAATACAATTTTAAGATTGTTTATCGGAAAGGAACGGCTAATGGAAAAGCCGATGCGTTATCAAGGTGCCCGAAGTTCGCCCTAAGAGAGGGGGGTACAACTTCGGCAACCTTGTTATGACCAGAACATTGGTTAGAAGTTGGAGCGATGGATATAGATGATGAAGATTGGGAAGAACTTTCTTTGGCAGGATTTTCGGTAAATCAGTTGGTTGGAACGGTTAAAGAAAGGTTTCAGAAGGAAATCAGTCAGGATGAGGAGTATCGGAAGATACTACAGAAAGTACAGGAAAAGGATCAGAATGTTGACGGAAGGTTTGGTATTGATGAAGATGGAATGTTGTGTTCGAAAGGAAGGTTATATATGCCTGAGGGATTTCGGAAGGAGGTTTTACACCAAGAACACGACTCACGTATCGCCGGACACTTCGGTCGTGAACGTACCCTGGAACTGATCACGAGAAATTTCTACTGGCCTAAACTCGAAGACGACGTACGAGAATACTGCAACAAGTGCAACTCATGCCAACGAACCAAGACACTATGATACGCAAAACATGGCCTACTACACCCACTGGAGTTACCATCATCACCATGGACATACATTTCGGTCGATTTTATTACCGAACTACCGGAGTCGAATGGTAACAAAAATATCATGGTGGTAGTCGACAGATTTACCAAGATGGCACACTTTATTCCCACCGACAAGCGGGAATCGTCTACGGTCGCAAAGTTATTTCTTAATAACATCTGGAAGTACCATGGCATGCCGCTCGACATAGTATCGGACCGTGACGCAGTCTTTACAGGACATTTTCTCTCCGATTTATATCAATTCCTGAGAATCAAACGTTCCATGTCAATGGCTTTTCATCCACAAACCAACGGTCAAACCGAACGTATTAACCAGACCATCGAACACTTTTTGTGCACCTATTGCAACTACAAGCAGTCAAACTGGAGCGAAATGTTACCTATGGCCGAATACGCTTATAACAATTCGAAACATACGGCGACTAAGATCACACCCTTCTACGCCAATTACAGTTACGAAGCCCGTACGAATTGGCCAATGGAGGTACAATTTTGCAATCCAGGTTCAGAATTATACGCACACTACATGGTTGAAGTTTATAAGCGGTTAGAAGGACAGCTCGAAGTTTCCAAAGATAGAATGAGCAAGTATTACGATCGAAAGCGACATTCACCTCCTCAGTACAAGGTCGGAGATTTGGTCATGCTTGACGGACGCAACATATGAACCAAGCGACAATGCCGCAAGCTTGACGATAAGATGTATGGACCATTCAAGATATCCAAGGTCGGAGGCAACAAGAGATGGTGCAGACTTGAACTCCCTACAACGTGGAAGATAGACCCAGCGTTCCACGTAGCTCTCTTAGAGCCGTACCGAGGCGATGCCTCAGAGAGGGAGGTACCACCAATCGAAGCCAACGATGGTGGATGGATACCAGAATCGATTGTCGCCAGCGGACCTTCAGACGACGATCACCGAAAGCATATCTTTCTAGTCAAATGGATCGGGTACTCACACGACGAAAATACTTGGGAAACGTTCGAACATCTTACCGATATCGTACCAAATCTCATTACCGAATATTACGAGAAAAATCCAGCGATGGAAAAAGATCAACGTTGGAAATCACCACCGAAACCAAAGGCACAAAAGAGACGGAAGTTATGAATTTTATATGTTAAACTCATACCACCCTGAGTTAGGCGGAGGTCATTATTATGTTGAAAGAAATTTTATTTTTATTTTTTGATACCCACAGTTATGATTTATTTATGACACGCTGTCTGAGTGGTATCTATTGTTTGAACACTTCTTATGATAGAAATTCTGTTGAGGTCACCAGAGCTAGAGAGGGAGGTACTGTTAGAGATTTTTCCTTAGCAGGGGCACAAGGTACGGAGGATATCCATGGTAATCTGCGTTCGGTCACCTGTCGTTATGGTTGGTCGATGTCACACCCGCAGCTATCCCATCCTCTGAGCGACGAAGTCCTATGCGACATACGAGCCTTTTCAATACCGAGCCCTGGCAAAGCGGAATGATTAACCCGCGCATGGGCACTGCACCTTCTCGATCGAACAGTGATAGTCACGATACTTAGCTGGCGAAGGCATCAGTCTCAAATACTTAGGGAGGTATGCTACTATACGCCTAGGTCCCCGATAGTTAGAGACGTGATGAGTTGCCAACGCACTATCACGCCATTGCGGAGACTTCAGGGTCAGCCGTGCATGATAGTTTCGACCAGAACTACTTTACCTTACCAGCAATATGGGACAGCCGGCTAGAGCGGGGTACGCCTCTACACTCTCTGGCAGGCACACGTCAGAATTCGAGAAGCGGGACTTTACTATGGGGATAACTATACAGTCTAGGGACTCCATATGTTGACTGCGCCCCGGTAGTTAAATCTACCTGTTGAGAACGTGTGTGTGGGTCGACTTCCCGAGTAACAGCAGATCGCAGGTGGTCTGGTCCGATATAAGCTGCAGCCCTGCAATGGGAGTAAAAGCCAGCGAGATGGGAGGTACGATACATGGCATAGCAGCGGCTGGTCACCGACGCAAGTCTATCAGGGTAAACATATCCCTGCAACCTACTATCCGATTTAACATTGAGTTGAGAGATCTAAGAGGAAGTGATAGTTCGATGAACGCGTCAGCGGTCGTTGCTGAAACCTGTTTTCTGCGTAAGCATACAGACCAGAAGAAAAGCAACCGGATATGGTTGCTATGTGGCAAAACCTGGCGGCATGAGGATAACCTACAGGGATACCTCGCACGTTAGAAAGTGCCGAACGTCAAACGGAAAAGAAGCGCAACCTACCAAGATCGAGTAACCAGCCTAACAATCAGAGGCCATAGCTATCTTAGTACAAATGCTGAAATCATAGAGAGTACACGAGTAACTCGCTCTATAAAAGAACTGCCTTTGCACCCGCAAAGTAAAACATCAAGCTCTAGCAGCAATCCACAGTCAGAACACACCAGCGGACAAGACACTAAAATATTATTGTTGTTTTTCTACTTCAAGAATATTTATTTTTACCAATATACTTTATGAATTTTCGAGACCTTGATTCTATTGTTCTCTACGCTCACGCACTCTACGAACGAGATATTACTCCATACGACTTCCGTATTGTGAGTATTTTTATTCAGACGTACAATATTGAATACGAATACTTTCACTGCTTCTATACCCGTGAACTCCCCTCCGAATATCACAACCTTCCCGTCGAAGACTACGAAATCCATTCCGACTACGACGACTCCGAAGATTATCTTCAAGATCAATACGACTTCTAAGGAGTAGGCGGTCATATTTTAGTGATAAGTATCCCCGTAACAAGAGGCTTTATCAGCTACGCTGCCAACGCAGGTGCTTTCGTATCTACAGCCTCTCAGCTGTCTTCGCATTATTGATGGCATGACCTGGCAGGATATCATCCCAATAACCACCTTTAACTCCTTATCAGTGGTGTGATTGATTGCATGACTGCTCATCTGATTTTATTGGGTGCGAGTGATATTCTGTGTAGTTTCGATGATGTCCAGAGATGGCGCTTGTACTATCCCAATGAGGCTATCATCAAGTGATCATAGGTTACCCCACTCCGATGGCCTTTGGTGATGTATAGTTTGTGAGGTGTAACACCAAGTGTATCTGGCACTGCCATTACAGCAGAAGACGACAGCCTTCAGTTCAAATGTCAGACCAAGGAGCTTACTCTATAAGATTACAATATCTGCAACTCACGTACCCTCCAGAAGGTTGTATAAAGTTTATTCTGATGGTATGGAAATTGACGATTAAGAGATGCTGGGTGTCTTATATCTTTTCAAAAGTTTATGATTATGATCTTTCCTTTTGGGTATACACACTCACAGTATTTATATCTTGAGTTCAGTTTAATGAGAAATGACTTCTTTTTGTTAAAGAAAGGGTACCTGAGGCTGAGTTCAGCACTCGAAATATGCTGGTCATATAGTATCCAAGGACTAACATATAACTATCACATCATCTTCGAAATAATATCTGACACGCTCACAACTCCATATATATACTAGAACTACAACCCATTACTGTTGTAGCAGTGTCGAAAGGCAGTTGATTATAGTTTCCACATGAAATCAATGAAAAAAGAATACCTCGGATGAAGCAGCTTAACCCGAACCAAAGAAAACGAAACAACTACTACCTGAACCAAAGACTGGTTGAAGTCTCACAGTTTGCATGTTTGTATCATTCCAAGATGAAAAGAATATTCTGATAAGAGTTCTTTGAGATACAGGGTGTAATACACGAATGATATCGAAGTAGTGGACCGCATCCTGTGATGTTCCATTGGTGACCCGAACAGATCCAATGTCAGTTGAGAATGTTGATAATGAAATTGCAGAAGGTACTGGTTAGTAGTATATCCTTCCGATCACGCTGCAGTATAACAGACATTCTACAAAAGAGACCTTCGATATCAGATCCATAGAACTATTGACTGATATTATGTTACCTTACTTGTAGATCGTCAAGCATGAAGTACTAAGAGGTCTTACAGAAGAAGGTGATAAGCTCCACTTCACACTGAAACATTGTCACCAGCACTGCATCAATGTGGCTGTTAGTATATTCTTGATTGAATATGATGATAATATCTTTAAGTTTGGAACTGACCTACGATGAATCAGAGTTATTAGATCTATCCATGTTAATGCAACATATTATATTGAAATCGATTGGATTGAGTGAATTCCATAACAGTATTAAGACCTTCAATCAGTTTACAATCGGACAACCAATGATACTCTACCACTACATCGTTCGTTTAATGATACAACTGTTTCAAAAGATGGAGACTAATCTCTGTGGGTTCCCAGCTATGCTCTCTCTGAGAATGAGCTTTCAGTCCTTGAAGATTATCTAAAAGAGATTTTCAATTCTGAAAAGATCCGTTCAAGCAGATAATCTGCTGAAGCCCTTATACTCTTCGTTCCAAAGCCTCATGGAAGGAAATTGACGTAATGTGTTGATTTCACAGAACTAAACCGCATCACGGTTATGAACAGCTACCCTTTCCCAATAATGAACTAACTCAAAGATAGGATCAATGGCTAAATGATCGTTATGAAGATTGACCTGAACGCTGATTATAATCTTACTCAGATAAAACCAGGTGATGAATGAAAAACAGCATTTCGTATCAGACATGGATACTATGAGTACTTAGTTATATCCTATAGATTGGCAAATACGTCAGCTTTATTCCAAGATATAATGAACAAGATTCTGAGAGATCTAATCGATCATGGAGTGGAGGTTTATATAGATGATATACTTATTTATATCAAAGATGAACAAGAGCATGTACAATTGACAAGAGAAGTCCTTCACAGGTTACAAGATAATAATATGGCTATGGCTCCTGATAAGTGCGAATTGTTTCAAAATCAAATTGAGTATCTTAGATATATTATATCACGAAAATGTGTCGGTATGGCAGAAGACAAGATTGATATAATTCTAAATGGAAAATGCCAGGATCGATACAGGATATTTACTTGTTCCTAGGATTTGCCAATTTTTATCAATGCTTCATAAAAGACTGTTTGAGAATTTGCAAGCCTATGACGGATTTAACCAAATGTGCTGGTAAGAAATTTGATTGGGAAGCAAATCGAGATTGTCAACAGGCTTGTGATCTATTAAAAAAGTATTTCACTGAGCCACCAATCCTTCGTCACTCTGAGTCTGTACCACCTGTTATGATTGAAACTGATGTTAGTAATTTCACTATTGATCCAGTTCTTTTCCAAGTCATTGATAGACAATTGAAACCTGTAGCATACCACTTTCAAAAGCTGGACAATACAGATATTAACTATGAGATCCATTATACGGAGATATTAGCGATAGTATCTACCTTTAAGAAGTGAAGATGTTATCTCAACGGTGCAGCCCATTCAATCAGTGAGTTTACCGATCACAAGAATCTTGAATATTTTACTACCACTAAGAATCTAAATCGGAGACAAGTCTGGTGGCACAGGAACTGGCTATTTATGATTTCAAGATATTCTACAGACCAGGTAGTGCAAATGGAAAACCTATTATATTATCTAGGAGTTTGGAGTACCACCCTAATACAGAGAAAGGTAGTGCTGAAGAAAATGGAAACCAGCCAATTCATGGTGTTTTAAGACCTGATCAGGAGGTAATTTCCAGAGGGGAAATAGTTCAGGTGATAGCAGCGAAAATACTAGACGAACAGATCATGATTTCTTCTGCAAATTTGAGATCAATTCCAGAAGTCAAGTTAACTTCATGAATATTGGAGGCAGTGGTAGGTGCTGCAGACAATGATACTACATGGTACGAAAAGTAAGTCAGAGGAATGGAAGGCAGTCCAAATCCTGACATCTTATTCAAAAATGAAGCTCTTCATTATAAAGGTGAGCTGTGCATTCCAGATGATTTGCAGTTACGAAAACAGATACTTGAAGCAAAATATTATTCGAACGTAGCTGCACATATGGGACATGACAAGACAATTGAGCTGGTTTGAAGGAACTTCTTTTGACCAGACATGGAGAAATTTATCGAAGACTATGTCCACTCATGCCCGGAATGTCAGAAGAATATGGCAGCTCACCATGCTCGCTGCGGATTTCTCCAATTCCTCAAATTAGCATACTACCTATGGGATTCTATTTCCATCGATTTCATTATTGTTCTATCTTTGTCAGATGGTTGCTCATCAGTATGAATTATCATTGACTGAGTTACAAAGATGGTATACTTTATACTACTGAAAGATGGCGACAAGTAAGATACAGTCCTGATCAAAATCTTCCTGAAAGAAGTATGGAGATTCCATGGTCTACCCTTCAACATAGTATCAGACAGGGATTGTAGGTTCACATCAGCATTTTGGTCTTCCATGGTTGAATATTCAGTTGAAGATGTTATCATCATTGCATCCATAAATCAATGGTCAAACAGAAAGAGTATACCAAATATTGAAATGCTACCTGCAGAACTACTGCAATTATAAGCAGGATAACAGGTCTGAGATGTTACCAATAGCAGAGTATGCCTATAACAACTCTCTTACTACTGCAACTGGCATGTTACCTTTCTTTGCAAACTATAGATTCAATCCTGGAACAAATTGACCCATTGAAGCAGAAGCATAGAATCTGATATCACAGAACTATATCCATTGGATGTCAAGTGTGCATAATCTATGTCGAAAGAGCTTGGAGAAAGTACAGAGATCAATGGGAAAGTACCATCATAAATGTGCTAAAGAACTTTCAAAGTCTTTGGTTGGTGATTTAGTTATGTTGAATGGAAAAACTCTCAAGATCAGATGTCCATCGAGAAAGCTAGATGCAAAACTGTATGGTCCATTTAAAGTTCTAAAGGCACTCTCACCTATCACTATAATACTGGAGGTTACTGAGTGATGGCAAATCCACAATACTTTCCATGTCTCTCTCATCAAACCATATCAATCTGTTACCATCCCATCCAATCAGACATGCACCAGAACTTGCCTTGACTAGCGCAGGAAATGAACTGGGATATGATGTGGACGACTATGAATACGAAATATGTTTTGAGGTAGAAGAAGTCATTGACAGCCAGTATAGCAAGGAACGAAAGATGGTACGATACTTGATTAAATGGAAAGAGTATCCAGACGAAGCAGATTAGACTGAAGAACCTTCTGAGAAATTCGATAACAAGAGGTTGATGAAGGAATATCATAAGAGGAACTCTCAGATGGCTAAAGATAAAGAGTTGAGCTAGTACTATTTCCCCACAAATAGTTTGTAATGACTAGCAAGATACCTAGATTATAGATTTAGTATGGAATACAAGGGGTCATATCTTATCAGGTCAAGAAAGAAAGGAAGGACTTTGGTTTTGCGTACAAGGGGTCATTTTCACCAAAACAATGAAGAACAGATTTGTATGATTATTCAGAGAAGAACTCAATAAGGAGGGGAGATGTATTACACCTCACAGGATTATACACCATCAGGTACCCTTGAAGCAGACTCACCTACAATCACTCGATGATTACTGGATCAGGATGATACAAGTACCATTCCTGTATATCATCAAGTATCTACAGGATATCACTCGATTCGGTTATCACAATCAATAAAATCAGACGAGCTGTTATGCAGTCAACTATACTACTGATTAGAAATGAAGGATAGTTACTGGATCGATATGTTGCCAACTCATACTACTGATAATATGAAGACAGCTGAAAGGCTGTAGATAAGAAAGCATCATAGTTTGCATCATAGCTTACGAAGCCTTTGATGTCCCTCACAATCGAAAGGATACTATTCGTCTGGAAGCTGAAAAATTGAAAGGATACAATAGGGTCAGACCACTGATGTCTGAAGGACTGATATCGGTAGGAACTCTATTTGTCTGAGTAGAAGATCTGAGCGGAAAGATATGAAAGATCTGGCAAAGCAGTGATGAGATGGAAAGGATATTGGTGTGAAGGGTGATTAGGTAGAAAAGCTCATGAGAAAAGGATAGATAGAAGTAAGTGTTAGAGCGAAAGGAAAGAGATATAAAGACCTCTGAAATCTTCAAGGGTAGAAGGGCAAGCTTCTTGACGAGGTTAACTAGACTTAACAATATACATATTGGAAAGCCAAATATCTTTTTCTTCATTCTTTAAATTTAGTGACTTTCATATCCTGTGCGAAACTTCATAACTTCCATCACAAGCAAGTTCTGAAAGTAGTATGAATACTACTTGTACTGATATACCTGGAGTGACACTTCTGATATTACATTGAAGTTTAAATAAAGTACCATTTTTCATATACAATAAACCTTATTCAAATGGAAAATCAACCTTATTGGATAAAAATCTTAAAGTATAATCGCATAAGATTGAAATACATATATATCTGTTTAAACTTTCTCCTGTAAATATCACAATAACCTTTATTACTTCTACTATATCTTTTTCTGTATCTTAATCTCTCTTTACTTGAGATTTGAGTACCTTCTCCTATATTCATGATATTTCTTCTTTTACTTTAATTTGCATTCCATTCTTCCTTATACTATTATTATTCTTGCTACTTGGTATTTGTACTTCGAAATGTAGTAATGAGATTGCTACATCAGGCCTGGATATTTATATTTCAAAATAACTGAAAAGTCGGTAATTAATATCCAAAAATTTCGTTCAACCCATCTTAAAGCAGCAAAGCTTCGATTCTTCGGAGTAAAAAGATATAGTAGGCTTACAAGGTCCCATAATGTTTCATTTGACGTTCCACTCTATCATAGACATCGACTGCAGTATAAAACTGATACCAAAAACACTGGTAAAGCTTGGTACAGTTGAAAACATGTATCATCAGCAATAATTACGGACGAGTTGTTTCTTCTTTGCTTGCTAGATAGATGAGAAATGGCTCCTCGTCTCCAAACCAAACTGGTCTAAGCGCTTGCGCTAAAGTACGGGAACCTCCCGGAAATGAATGTTCTTGACAGGATGATTCATGTACAAGAAAGCAGAGAAGCTTCTTCCCCGCTATCATTGGGATCACGCATTCCTACTCTCCCCATTCACAGCTGCAAAAGCAATTGTAGAATAGCAAAAAAAGGCCTTACTAAATAACACAGATGGATGCTTCTATCACTTTCATGAATGGGATGTACAGCGCAGGTGAGGTATCTCTGAACAAGTTGGGGATTGTGGGGCGAAGGGCTTTTCCAAATAATGCGGGGTTATAGTAATATCGTGGTGATTCCGAACGAAAAGCAAAGAACCCCTCAAGATTTTGCAATGCATCTCACCGCCTTTCTCCGCCAATACATTCGCCCTACCTCCATCGTTATGCACTCCACATTCTCACGAGGCCGTCCTTCCCTAACATCGCCTGCGCCTCCACACTCCTCCTGAGCAAATCCGCGTGGCACTGTAACATAGCGCGATCGACCTTCAATTCAAAATCCATCAGGAAGCAAAAGCTGACTTCCAGCTTGCTCAATTCAAGATCGCTTAATCCTCCCACTTTTGCGAATCTGGTGTGAGGATAACTTAGGTCTTCTAGCGTCTTCGCGGCTATTCGTAAGGCGGCAAGGAGTAAACGGTGCACATTGAGACGAGTTAAAGGTAGTATTTGGTCGGATATTGCGAGACGATGAAGGTAGTAGGATGCAGCTAGATACACGGCAGTTGAGAGGGGACAGAAACGCTGGATTCTGTCGCATGTTAGAATAGGAAGGCTTCGAAGATATCGGTTAATTTTTCCACCTTTGCAGCTCCACATGCAAAAACCATATATGGGATGACTTCGGGGGATAGAAAGCAACAGAGGGAAAAAAAAAAAGGAATGTACCTGAAAAGATAGTCTTCTATCGGAATTTCAGGTGCCGACTTGCTCCAAAACTTGCGTGCTATTGTCCCGTAATGCGTTGTGTCGTCGACACCGCCGTGGTGTATGACCTTTGATGCCTCCCTGCAATCGAATCTGACTTCACACGCTGGGGAAGTCATGGGTGACCTTATTCGGATTCCGTCGACATTCTGGCAGTTAGGTGGACCAAAGTAGTATCCCCCCTCAGAGTTTCTTCGCTCCGTGTAGGTACCACTCGGGGTATTAGGATTACTTGGCGGAGGAGTTGGCAGTAAATCACCAGTCATACTCACTAGCAGTTCGACATAGCGTGCGAGAAGTGTTAACGCTGCGGATGGTGTAAGGTGAAATATATCGCCATCCTTCCCTCTCAGTCCCCTCGGCTTCGGCGACTCTTCTGCGCCAATTTCGCATAATGGTGGGGGTAGGTCAGCCATGATGGCAGGGACTTTTTCGTGGTCGAGGATAACGTGTGGATGCTCCGGGCTATAAGGTGGGGGAGGCGAGGTGAAGGGACTCGTCATTCGAAAGTCGTGGTTCGCGATGACAATATGATCAATGGGCCGGATCGGAGTGCCGGACAACGAGCGAGGTGATATGTGGAGTTTTGACAATAGAGCCTGCGCATGGTTCGCATGTCGGGAAAGAAGATGGTCGGAAGTAGCCACGAGGAAGTCGTGCGAATCGTACAGTTGAGGCCGCTGATGGATCGAGTCTGGAAGCGACACGTCCACGGAGGCAACAACAGTCAGAATCAAGGAGCTGGCTGGATTTGCGGGAGAGTAACGTGGTGGCAACGAAATGTTGGTGGGGGCAACAGCGGTCGTGATGGAGACCGAGACTCCATGCAGCCCAGATGTACCGCTGCGCACCTGGCTGTTGCAGCAGCAGTGACGGTGGGAATAATGCTGGAGGATGTGTGGTGGTGTCAGATGAGTTGCAGGTTGTTGTACGACGTCAAAATCGGGGCGGACCGGATGAATCTTCGCAAGCTTGTCTGTCTTGTATGCCGGCGAAGAATAGGGGGTAAGGGAGAAGTGAGTGAGTAAGTGAGTGAATGAGTGCGTGAGTGCGAGGGTGAGCACTACCTAAGTACGAATCGCCGTTGGAGACGATAATATCGGACACAGGCAACAAGTTGTGATAAATATTGATGGACAGATATCTCCAGAACAAAACAACAGACAGAAAGACAGAGGAAGGGATGCCAGCCTCGGTTCCCTTTTGTAGTGCTTTTCGCGCGTTGCGCTAGCACAAAGGGACTCTATGTACCCTACTCCCAATCAAACTGTAAAACAGGTCAGAGATTGGGTTTCACTCGTGGAGCCACAAACCAAAGAGTGATGTTGTGTAGAGAACACTGCAGAGACCAAAAAAAAAACGGACGTGTCGCAAAGATTCCTAGCGGGTGCAAATTCTCGAGTCAGATGCACCACCAGAAGTGTCGATATGCGAGGAACAATCCAATTGTTCCGATGCGCTGTATTGCGACCGATCAAAGAGCAGAACGCAAGCTGCCAACCAACAACAACCAGGAGGTTGAAGAGTCAGGTATATTCAGCTGGAGAGGCGAGTTAGGTCCGATAGATGAATGAATATGTAGACGCGGCGGGGAGGTTGATGGAATTATGCGAGCGGAAAGGCAGGCGCAACCAATACAAAAACAAGCATCAGAAGCGGGAACAATGAGATATTTCTTGCTAAGTTACATTTCAGGATTCAGAATTTGGATTGGATTGGATTCTTCGGCGTCGAGGATTCCGATTGCAATGGGAAAATGGATGTAAGGCGTGTACTTTGTCGTTCAGCTCTACTTCACTGGTAAATTCATAAGACGCGAGCCAACTATTGTCTTGCTCCACCGGGTGAAGCACCAAACACACACCTCAAAAGAAATATGATAACGATGGAGAGAAACGTGTAGAGAGATAAATAGTATTTCTCATGACGATGGTGATCAAGAACAGAAGCTAAAACATCGATAATGCTAAGACAATCCCCAAAGCCACCAATAGCCACATTTCTGCGCCACCTGAAACGCAAGAAACCCTAACCTATGGGCACTTAGGGTGAGGCTCAAAAAGTATGCTTGCCTATTAGCATTCCTCTATTCAAGAGCAAGTCACAGTACAATAGTATGTATAGATATACTAATAATATGTGATATTCGACGATTGGAATACCATTCCTATTGATAGTAATCTATAGGTAAGCTATCTATAATGATCACTTGTACTTCCATTTCTTTCTGTTAGTATATTACAAGGTATTATTTATTTGCATATTTATATTAGTCAAATCAGCTATCAATCTCTATAATCATTCATATCACGAACAAGAAACAAAGAATAGTTATTGGTATTGAGTTCAATAAGTTTTAACTATTAATATAAGAGAGATATCTAGATAGTAGTAACTACATCAGTAAAAGTACTTTTGAAATACAAAGGTTTCTAAAATTGCAGTCAGATTTCCAAAGTTTCTCTTCTGCATAAAGAATATACACTGAAAACCGACAAGTATTTTTCTCCAAATGGATACAAAGTTTTCTTCCATATACTGATTTTACCTAAGAAATTCTTGGTAATTTCTTGTTGATTGTAACTTCCATCAAGGTTTAGTTCCTGTGAATTATCTTATTTATATATTACCTTTACCTACTTAAAAGCTCACAATTTGTTGAGTAGAAGAAGTATATCTTATATAGATCACCTTATCCAGGCAAGCAAATGTCTTGTGATTGTACATAATATCTGAATATCACTAAAGTATTTGAAATATCATATGCTGAGTATTTGAACCTATTCTTGAAGTAATTCTCACCATGTAGTAGAATACAATGAGAGTGCTAGGTATACTTGATCTTGTAAGTACACTTGGCCTTGCAGGTATACATGACCTCATAAGTATACTTGTACTTGCAGGTACGCTTCACCTTGTAAGTACACATGGCTGATAAGTGTACTTGGCCTTGTAAGTGTACTTGCCCTTGCATGAGCACTTTGCTGCCAAGGTAAGGTAATCGACCTTCATATATAATCACCTCTCGAAGTTCTTTTTGCACACTACTAGTAGTAATGATCTTTCTTACATTACTCTACAATTGAAATCCTCTTCATCACCTATTATACTTGCAATCGTATCTATACATATCTATCCATTTGAAGTCGTACACTCTCACACTATATTTGTTTTTCAGTCACCAGATATATTGCACTCATCAGACATTTATAATTTCTTGACTTGTATTAACATATTGTGACATGTACACAATAGACAACTTGTCAATTAAATACAATTGGAACTCAATGCCTCCAAAAGAGTCGATTAAAGGTCATTTACGTGCTAATGACAATTGGAAACATGAGAATACTCTGCAGGTATTGGCGATAAGCAGCCAACAGGCCCAGTTGAAGATTACACTGCAATCGATGATAATTACGATGTTGACAGTGATTATCATGATACCGACGGTCATAATAATGGTGGCAACAATGATAATTATGATGCCAACAACAGATATCTGAATTGCAATGACGGTGATGTCAATCCTGAGAGGGATAACACATGTGACAGAAATAATAATGATGCTGACAATGACAATGATGATGGCTTCTCATCAATAATCACCGAAGATATTCAGCACCACATGGCCACCTAGAATTGATTGATCCTGAAGTTCAGTTTCAAACAACATGTTGAAATGTGAGATGAACGATAGACTGAGTATATCCTGAGAGTAGCTGAACGAGCAGAATGGGTTCAGAATATAGAAACAGCTCGGGAATGAAAGGCTGATAGGGAATGGGTTTCATAGCTTGAATGTAGAAGATCTAGGATTTTTAAGATGGTCGATCACAAGAAATAGTGTGGGGGCATTCCTGAATTGCATATAATCATTAGTATTCTCCATGGGAACATCGACTTACACCAGTATTATTTCCTGAATGGCACAGCACATCAAGCCAAGAATGCCTTGAGTCTACTTGACAGCTGGAACGCCCATAAGGATCCTTCGTACTAAAATATGAAAATGAACAACGATGTGGTGGGAAAATCATTTCCGCCACTAAACCTCTGAAAAGAGTGGATATACTGGAAGGTTAGGGTTATTGAGGCTCTGCCTTATGTCATCACCAGGTGTTCAGATCCTATATGGACTTGCGTGCCAGGTATCCAATAATCGTCTCATCTCTTTTCTTCTTCTCTCTTTTTGTTTATTAGGTAAGAGCCAATCAATCATCATATTGCTGGAGCTAATACCTTCCAACGCTCCTCGAAACAAAGCCTCACTTTTGCAGGATTCTATTGGTTGCTGCTGTGTGAAAATCATGTTTATGGGTTTTCTCCCACAATTGAAGCCCAAATGCGGATTTCGTTTTGGACAGCAGAGCCTGGGAAAGTAAGCCTGCAGCGAGAGCCGAATGGATCAATTCAGGGACAACACAGACGTTACGAGGATCAGGAAGTTGTTTTTGGACTGATATGACGTATCACTAAGAGCAAGAGAATTGACAGTGATTCGGAAACACATGAAGGCTATCGAATCCCATCACCATTACAAATATCAGCCCATCTAGTACGAACCATACAGCCATCAACTATTGCACCATCATCCTGCAAACCTGCTATGATTGACATCGCAGAACTACTCGTGGAGGCTATCACCAAGCACCGGAATACAATGCCGCTACCGTATACTCTGCAAACTCTATCGTTCCACAGAATAGATGTGATGATATTTCTTTACAAGTACCAGAGTCTGGCTGCATTCACCACCTACAATATTACTGTGAGCAGTATTATCACCATGTGTTGATACTCCTGCATGCAGGGTTTATAAGTGTAACATGAAGTTATGATGATACATGGCTACATGGATTGTGACTGAGCTGCGCTGAAGAAGCAGATGTTGGATGTATTTTGATATAGCGACAGCCAGCCCGAGTCACCTGTCTACAGATGTCAGTATCTCGAGCAACTCTGTGTGACCTCCAGAGAGGGCTATAGATGTTGTCATCATGCGGAATTCTGATGTCTTGATCAGAAAGAATCCCTGAAGTTGTTTCTCCGCACCTACGATCATATCAGTGGAATGGTTACCGAACGTGGGATGATGTGTGAGTACGAGAGGACGGAAATACCTTTGCGTGCACTTTCAAAACGGCTCTGGAGGAAGGTGGCCATGAAGCTCGGTATACATCCACTTGGGTTGTGCACGTTCGGATATGGCAAGCTCCACAGTTGGGTCAGTTCGAAGATCACTGCATCTGAAGCCCTTGCGATGATTGAGTTTATCACTTTCAAGTCTCCTGCAGCTACAGATATGACCCCATCAACTTCTCTGGCTCTTACAACTTCAGCTTCCACCACACCCTCAGCTTCTCTAACTTCACTTGCCATGACAGCTCCCACGGCTTCGACAACTCCAATCGCATTCGCATCTTCCACACCTACTGACATGACTGTAGCAATTCTCATGACATCTACGGCTCTCAGAACTTCTCTAGCTCTTCCAGATTCTGAAGCACCGATAGCACTCATGGTTCCTCCGACTGTTGTAACTCATCCGGCTCTCCCATATTCTGTGGCACCAAGAGCAACAATGGTTCCAATAACTGTTGTAACTTCTCCAGCTCCTACGGTATCGACAGCTTCCACCCCTACGACTCGTACTCATACGGTTAGACAAGGTACCATTCTTGCTGGACAGATGATATGGCTGGAAATGTTACATGTCAAGCCTCTGCAACGGCAGACAATCCATTGCCACCACTTTACACAGCCAGAGTCGATCAGGCCACACAGAACTGAGTCTACAGTAATGTGCTGAAGTGAGCCTGCTCTTCCAGACTGTCAAGAGCGTGTCAAGCTGCTCCGGTCGGAAACGATCAAACTGTCCCATAACCAGCCTATACCGATATATTGTAAAGCAGCCGTTCAGCTCCCACCATGTCAAGAACCAGTGCAGACACCGCAGCAACATCAGCAAAAACTAATTTGCTTTCCAAGACAGTACGGTACGGTCGATACCATTCTGAACGTTCTAAGCATCACTGAAACTTGACCCCGTACTGCCATCCTCACCATATAATATTTATACTCCAAGCATTTCAAATAGTTGTTGCCAAGTTGGCAACTCATGTTACAATACTTATTGTCAATTTTTAAGGTTCTCGCTTAAGATTTAGTTCCCACTTATCCTGATCTCATGCTAATATCAACTTATGTCATCGTTATCACATATTATTGTACGCGATGTCATATTTCATCGTCAGAGCTGCACATTTCATACTGCTATGTCTAATATTTACTAATATACAAATTTCTTCCACGTATAAAAGTGATCTACTTATACAATATGCGCAACGACGATTTCAAGTATCCTATCTACTCATACAATAAATTGAACGCATCTAAGTCAATAGTATTATTTAAAAACCATCGACTATTATCTGGATCAGAAGAAAATGAAAGTATATGGGCTGCACACTGAATCATGTGTAAAGGGATGACATACATCGATCCAACACCAAAAAGGTATTTTCGACAATAACTACCGTCCTCCAAAGGTAATATAGGTGTCTGATCTTATTGCTCAACAATCACTATCCCCAGAACCTCGTGCATTGGGCCTGCAACTATTGTGGTGAAAAGGACCAAAATTGATCGTTGATTTAATTCCGTATTCTCAATAACCAAAAGACAGCGTAATCTCGCTCGAATTTGTCATCTAGCCGACTTGAACTGTCGCTGTGCTCCATTCCAGTGTAAAACAGTATCATTTCGGGAAGGCTTATGCTTCCTACATTGGTTGGTTCCAGTGCATCCTACAATTAGTGTTGGCAACGAACCGTCAGAGATTGATGAATCGATCCAGTCCATGCGAACTGGATCCTTGCCAAGCCTTTCGCCCTAAACCCCACAATTTCGGCCTACAACGGCAAACAAAAATAAGGAATCGAGTTCATGTCCGATCGGCTCGATTTGTAGCGCATCCTGTAGCTAACATTTCCCGCTACAAGATGCACTACAAATCGAGCCGATCGAACAAGAACTCACATACCTATTGTCGTTCAAAGATAGAGGGTTCGCGAACTGGTTTGTACAAATCTCGGAACTCTGCCCAAACCTCAGATCAAATCCGGATCGAACCCCATCTTGGTTGGATCCGTGATGAACCGATCCGCTTCATTGCCAACACTACGTACAATGTGTATTGTCTGCTTGTGGCCTTGAAATGATGTCACTGGAATGGCTGCGGAATCATAACAACTGTATTTTGCGTTTTGTAGATGAAATTCTTCCTCATTATCGACATATCCGGTGTAGTCCCCATATCTTTTGAAACACCATACGATGTGATTATTAAGTTCCCCTTTTGGCATTCCATATCAGAATGAGATGTATGCTATAGACTTGATTCCTGGCCGGTAATTGTTCATCATTCAAATTGCGGGAGAAGTGGGAAATAAATTTTGGTTTTCATGACGACATTTTTCGGCATTGAGATTTAGATCTTTGAATTGAAACATCTCGTTCCGGGCTTTCGTGCACAAAATCTGGAAAGATGACTCATGGCGGTTTGATTGTCAGTACGTATCTTTCAAGTCCATCATCGACCTTTCCAGTTGTTCAAAACTTACATTTGATAATTGCTCTAGCTGATGTATGTGATCTGAAAAGTAGTTCAACAGATGCATCTTGACAAAGTTGAAGTCAGACTCATCACTCAAGTGTGAAGCTATTTCTGAATCCATTTTAATTTTGTCCTTGTCAATAAGATGACGTTTTGCCGCTGCGGAAAGACGTGACCATGCAGGATCATTCTTGCACCCATGTTGTATATCGATGACGAGCTGCTTTCGCAGAGCTTTGGCAATCTTCTTAATTGACCTTTTAGCACAAAAACGACTAAAGATGTCTTTGTAACGATGAAATTCACTGAGATAGTCTTCCATATATTTGATTGTCGCATCGGTATGGTTGTGATACTGAGTCATGAGGTGAAAGTAGATGTGGTTTTTGACACAGAGCATGGTGGATTTGAATGGATCTTGCTGCTCCAAAGAAGGATTGAAAAGTATCATCGCAACAATAGGAACAATAATACGGCCTAATGCTTTCATCTCTTTGTCACTCCAATGTGTCACAGCTGTGTAGGGTATATTGAATCGTGCAAATCCTGGATAATAAGGTATTGTAGTCCAAAGATCATTGAATCGATCAATTTGTTTGTGAAACTCCAAAAATGACACTATCCACTCCATCAAATGCTTCAGAATATCGAGATAGATAGTGTGTAAAACATTAGGAACGATCAATGTATGCAAAGAAATGCATTTCCTATTCCAAAAGATGCCTTCCGTTGTTCCTACTCCTCTTTCCATACGATAATCATGTGCATAGTTTTGGTCTGAATTATCGAATCGTGTGACTTGAACTATCTTTCAGAAATATAGTCGATAATCACGGTGTGGTCAGGTAGATTGATTGCCTTCTCCAAACGATGATTTCGAAACTTTACACACCGGACAATCTGGCTGTTTAATTGCATGGAGGTGAATATTTTCAAAGTAATTGGTCCTCCAAGCACAGATGATTGGAAAGCATTGTCGCATTTTTCCATCAGTACAGAGTATGGGTTTTCCTTTCTCGAAAACTATGTCGAGACGACGAAAAATAATCTCAAAAACCTGTCTAAGCACTTCCTGATTGTATTCCTGTTGCTCTTTGATGGCAGCTGTTTTTCCATGACTAGTGTTGGCAACGAACCGCCTGGGATCCGTTGCATTGACGAACCGGTTTGGTTCGAGCAAACCCGGATCCTTGCCAAGCCTTTCGCCTCAAACCCCACCGTTTCGACCTACAACTGCGAACAAAAATAAGTAAGCGGGTTCTTGTCCGATCCGCTCGAATTTTAGTGCATCTTGTAGCTAATATCTCCCGCTACAAGATGCGCTACAATTCGACCTGATCGAACAAGAACTCGCTTACCGATTATCGTTCGAAGATAGATGGTTCGCGAACCGGTTTGTGACAAACCTCGGAACCTCGTCCAAACCTCGGATCGGATCCTTGTCGAACCCCGCCTTGGTTCGATCCATGACAAACCGATCCGGTTCGTTGCCAACACTATCCACAACCATGGTGATGACACTTTGAAGGTACTGGAAGCAGGGCAACGATGATACTGGCAAGGCTCGAGCGCTTTGATCGAATCGTCGAATAATGTTTCCAAGACTGAGGTAGATCGGCCGTTCCTTTTTATCGCCAGAATAGTTGGTCAAATGTATTTGATCAGAGCTGCGAAAGATTGGAACAATAGTGGAGCCGACAGGCTTTTTCAACTATGAAGAACATTTAACTATGAAGATGCGTTGACGAAATAAAAACTCATCCCTGCTCATTCCACCACCAATTGCATGTGTGAACTTCAGAGTATACAATCTTTCCCAATTCATTATAATTCTTAATCGGTGCATATACCATATGCTCTTTCAATGCAGATTGTTGGAGTAGTTATTTGATTCAGTCAACAGGGCCTGGATGGTAAATATGCGTCTTTCGGTCGTCGTATAGCACCTCTGAATTGGCAGGACCTGTATAACTGACTTTACCAGATATCTATGAGTCAATTCCAAGTGTATAGGTCATTTCATCGATTTTAGTATACAGAGTATATGCAGATATAAAGTTCATATTTACCCCCTAAAGCTTCATCAGCCCATCGATGGCAATCCTACTCAGTTTGTGCTTGACACACCAGTGTGCCAAACGATATTCTTGCTCACAAGTAAAAAGGTGCCTCTTGGTCGATTTCTTCATCCAAAATGTTGAAATCACCGTCTACTGCCTTTCCAGCTTCACACAAGTCCAATGTCATCGATTGTAGTTCATTCAACTTGAAGGTCAGCTGTAGTGGATCTATGTGGGCATTGTTATCGTCTTCACTTGAAGAATCGTCATCGGAAAGTTGAAACGGGTGATTTGGACATAGAGATAAATAGTCTGGGGGTAGGATATCATTATCGGCGGTAATTGTGTATCCTTCGTCTGGAATCTACTTCAGAGGCACGTAATTTACCCTCTCTGAATGGAAATGTCAGAGGTGATTGATATATGTACCAGTGTAATGGTAAACGTTATTGCAATAATTGCAAAGTATACAATTATTCGAACTCATTGGATATATATTTTCGTCGTCGCAAAGACAAGATGTATAGTAGAGAAAATAAGTGCTTATTTTGGGTGGAGATATCCGGTAAAACCCCTAACCTCATGTTTCATTTTTCGGTGAAAGGAGTCCTATCACACTTTGGCTTCATCCTCACCAGTCGAGTGCAATCATCAATTGTCCTACAGTTATCGCAACTTGGAAATCAGTAGAAATGCGTTGCATATGATAGACGTCAATTCTGTACGTCGCGACAATCTCCTCGATACAAAACTCGGCATTCCCACGGTAGGTAAGTGTCGTCTGGATACTGCATTTCGTACCCGATCTGAACTCATGGCAAATGGATTTCCATTTGACTCAGTAGGTTCTACATCATCGTGGGGCAGAAAAATTGCAGTTTGTATGGCGGAGAGGTAGATGTGTCATAATTAGATATTCGTCGACAAGACGCCGATTTGAATGTTTGACACATCGAAATTGGCATTAGAACGTGGAAATTGCATCAATTCTTTTGCATCACAGACCCAGATTCCGGAAGTCCACTTCACCTAGTCAGCTTAATTACTATGGAACAAGCGAGAAGAACTATTTAATACTCCCATCTTCCGTCCGCCCTCCATTCTGCTTCTCATCACCTTTTCCTCCTTATTCCTACATATCATCATTACCTTAATCTTATTTCAAGTTGATATCACTGACGTTCAATTTCATCTTTGCAACCCTTGAAACCTATCTCTATTATTTTGTATGTATTTAGTACCCATTCTCAAAGTGAATTCTTTTGCCCTGTTAGAACGATGAACTTCGTCGTTAGACATACTAACATTGTCTCAATGCCGATTCACCAACTCAAAGTATGGGCTGCGGCAAAGAGTATCGGAGAATCTAATTGGACATTGGAAGAATCGGGGCTCTACAAAGAGAAAGGAACAACAGGCAAGAAGGCCAATCAGATCAGAGAGTCGATTTTTAGCATCGCTTCGAGCCTTGATATCCGCAGCAAAAGAAAAGCACGCAAAGTCGAATGGGACAGCATGATCAAACAATGCATCAATTCAATCCCCAATTTAGCTGGTAAGAGAGCGCGATTTCGTCGATGGAAAGCAGATCCTAGTGCCAACAATGTCTATGGAAGAAAATGCAAAATCACCATTGACGACCTTGCAGAAATGGCTATCAGGAGGAGGAATGGCAGATCGCCAGTGGAGATTGCACCAAAGAGAAAGTGAAAGGTCAAATCAGATACGTTCTGCGTCATGGTGATCACTTTTTCAAAGCTGACAAAATTAGATGGTGATGAGGACATAACGCCAATCAAGCGATGACGTGCAGTGAACTCTCCCGATCAGGAAGTGTTCAATTATACCATTGTATACGTCGATCCCATCACAGCACAGAAATGTGATGGAGAAAAGAACTTCCGATGGCAATAGTCCAATAAGGATGACCTTTCATTGTTCACAGTACTTACAAGTGTCATTGAGGCTAAAATTTTGGCCATTGTAAAGATGGTGAATGAGGGATACCTGATCCCTAATGGGGAATCCAGGAATTGAAGGGCGTCAGATGTGAGCCAGACGACGATAAAGAACCGTGAGTTGGAGATGTGGCTCGCATATTTAACAACTATACAATACTTGCATGGCTTCGATCGACGACCATTTTGGAAGTCCAAACACTTTATTACCTTCTCCTGCGAAACGACAAGGTTCCGAATACTCCAATACCTGCAGCAAGGTCATTCCTACCACTCAATGAAATCCTTCCTCAGGAGGAAGAGATGATTGATGACATAGGAGAAGAATCCGACAATGAATTGACATTTTCCAGACCCAGGCCTCACAGCCTTCCATCATTCCTAGTGAATCTCGTAGCCAGGGATAAACGTATTCAGAGGAGACTTATTCGTCAAAAATGATATTTGACGATTATTCAGATCAGAAGCTGAACCATTTGGAGTGACCATTATCCACCCCCGCATCTGGAGGAAGAAAGCATCAATTGGCTGTGCGACCATAAGTATTTGGTCAACCCTTCATCTCCAGATTCGGAAGTCCATCTGAAGCCTAATCAAAGGCGAAAGAAAAACTGAGATGATGGAAATCGTCATTGGCAATTTCCTTCGGGATTGGACTGGAATTGGGTTTTCGTTCGGGTTATAATTTGCTTGGTTTTTGCTTGGAATTTGTTTACTTTTTGTTTGGTTTGGTTTTTGCTTGGGTTTATTTTGGGGTAATTGGGTAGCAATGGAATAGGTTTTCTTATGCGGTGTTTGTGTAGTTTGAATTACGATATTCGTTGTCGCCTTTACATTTTCAATTGTAAGCTTAAATGCTCCAAGATATATCAATTTTTGGTTTTCGCGATTTAGTGTCTGCACTACACCCAATGGGATTTCAGACGCTAATTGAGGTTCATACGATGATTGCCATTTTAAGCTACCTTGCCGATGTGCTCAAACACTAATGCACTTTTCAAATCTAATTCTGGTTGTCAAAACAACAAATTCCATGGTCTATACCATAAATATATACTACACTCCATTACCTATACCGTAAATATACACCAGACTCCAGTGCTCTCGGTGTTTCAACCCTAATCTGGTCAGCGGTATGCAGCCCAATATTCCTGACTACAATTTTCGCTTTTTAGAAGAATGACAATTTGGTAGACTAACCACTTTTCAAGCGATGGTACGTATTCTGACGGGAGCGACCACTATCAGGAGGGATAACTCCATCCACCATATTGATTGAATGACGATAAAGAACATCCATCAGATGAATATTCTCGTCTTATCTTTTACAGTTTTCATACACTTGGTACCTGATTTATTCTATGCTCTTTATATTTCATTTATTCTCTTGTTATTACACACTCCTTTCCAATCAAATGACTCGTAGGTGCAAGCATTCTCCACCTCCATCCAATTTTAATCATCGACCATCCAGACAAGACGATGATGCCGATAACGAGCTCTTAGAAATTCCTGATACGTACGATTATCGCCGCCTTAACGACGAAAATGCACAATTCTCCTCTCAAAGACGTACTAGCAAGCGCTCTGCTCTTCGTCAACTAACTCCTCCTTGGGCCCAACCTTATGCCCCAAGTCGACGAGAGGACCATATTGAAATCGATGACACTTATGAGAAGGAGCAAAGGACTCCCGAGATTTCTCGCAAGAAGGTATGGACTCTGATAATGAGACGACGATTTTCGTATTCTAATCATTATTATAGCCCATGATAAGTAAGGAAAGGGGTGAGCACTGTATGGTCTTGAAAGAACTTTGGGAGGAGTGGAACCTATTGACGAGGTGACAGGACAAATAGTTGAAGCAGAATATGGTATCCAACAGATGCTTTCCAGTATCGTATCATTGGTTCTTGTCAAAGTAAAGCCCATTGCCAGCAGATATGCAATGTTCAATAACCCTTTCGCCACTAATACTATCAAGACCATCCAGATCCACTCGTAGTGGTATCATTATGTCACAAAAGTCGATCCGGCAATGAGAAATACTGATCCTCCTTGTGCAGACATTTCGGTGGTATTTATTTCATCATCTCTACAACAATATTAGTCTGACAAGATATTAAAGCCCTTGGCAAGATTACCTCCTCATGCTCAGCAATGGTCTATAAGTGCAAGGAGAAGGTGGATTCCTTGTATGGCTTCAGAACAATGGACAAGGATGGAGTCAAACAACGTGTCGCATACCTCCTCGATCGAGACCGATTCACATGCCCTGAGCGGACGAGAACGGTATGTCTTTAAATAATGTCGAAATATGTCGTCTAATATATCTTTTTAGGATTGCAAGTATCGTCTTGCGGCGAGCGAAATTGTGGACCTACTTTATGAGACATACTTTGGAGGAGTAAGACAATTGGGAATGAAAGACCGTAGAATGATCGATATGATCAATTCGACATTGATTGTACTTGCTGCGACCGCGATTCACCATTGACTTGGAGCATGGAAAACTGGAGAATACAAGGCAACAGCTGAGTTCGGCCCTGGTGGAGGTGCACATCGTAAGATCACATTCAATTATATTTGATTATAAATACTAACTGTTGGTACATAGTTGTATTTCATCGTCTTGAAGCCGAGTTACTTTCTACCTCACCCGAGATCCAAATCAAGATGATCGAAGACATCAAAATGATAATTTGTCGAAGGCAGAGATGAACAGGAGTTGTTGAGGTGATTGCATCAATGCTGTACAATGATCAGGGAGTACAGGAGGAGGAGTATCTGTTGTATGTCCCTGAAGAGGTTGCTGATCTTTCCAACAACATATTTCGTCGTATGATCACCGATATTGAAGCTGCACAATCTGGACTCCTACCAAGTCGCGAGCGATATGCTTTCATCTCCAGTACTGTTGATGTCAGCGGAACCAGCAACACCAACACCAATAATATCAACGACAATTGCAATGAAGATTTCAATATTGCGGACACCGAAACAGTTAGTTCAGAGGATTATGGGAGATATGACTTCAACATATCTGTCATCAATGACTGTTGAGAGATCGAGTGTGGGTATCTGACAGAGGGAATATACATAATGGAGATGTGATACTTATTTTGGTCTTCGTGATATGGTTTTTTGGTTCTTAAGATCGTTGTATTTCTTTTTCACAATCATTGCATGGACACTTGTAATCTTTAGTATCATAATTGTCATCGGTCAGTAAGTACCATAAAGAATTAAGGGTGTACTGAAAATATATTTGCGACGACTATTTGTGATATCAACTCGTTAGAATTATGAGAATACATCATCTGCGAACAAAAATTATTATCATAAGAATAGATAGTAACTTAAATCAAATGAACAGTCTTATCAATTTGTGTAAATTGAGGAAGACTACTATCATGAGTTTGGAAAATTAAGAGAGCGTAAGGGATAGCCATACAAATTAAAAGGTGTTTGAATAAAGCCAATGCAGGTGTATTTCAAACATCTCGATGACGAAGACAAGATGATGGTTTATCACCTCAACTGGAGTCACGAACCCTTTTGAGTCAATGGTATTTGACTTCACCAAAGTGTTGACGAAAGTAGCATGGAGAGTTCGCGGAAATAAAAGCACAACCAGAGCTCGTTCATTAAAGAATACCAAAAGCTTCAGAATGTTGTCGCTACGATGCAACTCCAAGGCACATTTTTGCCAACACTCACATTCTATTTCGGCCTTCATGGGTGCAGTACGTTGAATAAGCTTAATCAACAAAAATCTGTTTTTACTGATGAAGTCGATCATCCGCAATGCTACAGTTGTACTGATGATCAGAACAACCTTCGTAAGTGTGCAGATCAACATACCGATCCGGACAAAGATATCATCAGCATTATCAACTGCGATTGTAATGGCAGTGCCAGGTGCACTTGACCTCATAAGTATACTTGGCGCACAGACATTCTTGGCCTCGTAAGTATACCTGCCAGACGAGGCTGAGTAAGCACCCTTCATATATAGTCACGTCGAAAAGTACTTTTCTCATGCTAGCGATTATCGTATGTAATGTCTTATCTATATACTACTTTACTATATTTACCTGTCCTTGTGTGCAACTGTATCTACTCATATCCAACCATATAAGAATGTATGTCTTTCTACTGTAATCGCTTTTTAGCCACCAGATTCATTTCGCTCACAGAATTTCGGGATTTCTTTAATATTTCGACATGTCATACCTATACCAAACATTATTACTATATTGTTAATACTAGATAAGTAATCATCCTATAGAGTAGATTGATAGTGTTAGGGTCGATTCTGAGATGATTTTGATGTCAATCGGTCTCAAAGAGATGTGTCACCTGCTGTGATAGATAGGTACCCCTGAGAACTCGAAATGTCCCCATTCACGACCTACACTGAGTATCATCACTATATCAATGAATCAGAATAAGTATACCTTTCAATCAAGTCAATTGACTGCTGCAGAGAGGATTGTGAAGTTATTAGCCCTTTGTGTCGTATCGCCGGCCAAGTATGCTACTCTACTACTAGATATGACGAATTCGAATGCATTGTAACATCCTACTTTTTGATACCAACAAACATCGAAACTTCATATGTATTCCTCTATGGAGTCAGTTAACTATTGCAGAAACATTTCGAGGTGATTCGGAGGTCAATCGATTCGAAGATATCACATCCCCGATGGCAATCGTTATATGTTCACTCACATAAACTTACGACCTATAAATGTCGAAGCTTGATAAGTACACCTAGAGTATGTTTATTGTCGATAGCAGCGTCTGGAAATTGGTAACTCGTTACCCGTAACTTACCGTATGCCATATGACTTACCGTAATCTCCGGTAACAGCTATAATGCCGGAAAATGCAAATATACCCATGCCCATTATGTATAACTCGGATAACACTCCGGTAACACAACCATAATATACGGTAACTTGCGGTAATATTTCAACCTTATTTCCAATTCACGATGCATCTCTAGGTGCGATATCCAAAGAGTCTGGTTTTGTTATGTCTCAGGTACCAAAGGTCTCATGTGGGTGGCCATGATCCTGTCAGACCTCACTGTTGCTTGTCAGAGTCCGTGGGTATAATGGCCAGAATCATGTCAGACCGTACGGTCGCTTGTCAGAGTCCAGGAGTGCAATCGCCATAATCTTATGGTAGCATGTCAGAGTTCTCGGGTGTGATTGTCAGACCGTACGGTTGCTTGTCAGAGTCTGCAGGTATGATGGCCATAATCCTATCAAACCTGACGGTCGCTTATCAGAGACCATGAATGCAATCACCATAATCTCACAGTAGCTTGACTGTGATCCTGTTAGAGTCTAATGTAAATATATTTCTTTCAGAAATCTCTTGCAATCTGCCCCAGCTTCAGATTATAATTACAACAAATCTAATCTACAATATGACAATATACCAAATCGGCTGCTGCTACTCATCGATATCCTCATCCACAATCACGGTATTCGCGTTCCACCGAGTGACTGACAGAGCTTTCCGATTAATACCATTGGCCCTGTCAATTCTTTTCATGTGTATTTGAAGGATCTGCTTCTGATTCAGTTCTGGAATGCTTTCCCATTGTGTGTACAGGTCGGTGTAAGTTCCTGGTAACTTGTTGGATACTGAGTATGTCATAGGAATGTAGTTATGTACCCTTGTATGTATCCGCTTCAAATGGTACACGAAGAAAGCCGCCGGCTGCCCAGTTGTCCAAGGAGTGCTTTACTGCGGTTGCAGCAAGTAATAGACAACTGTGTGTCAACTCCTGGGTGAAGTGGTTGGTGTAAGGACGTCTAGTAAAATTATGAGGTCCGTGGTCAAAGAAGGTCTTTGCCATGATGACCGAGAGCGACCGATGCAGGAACATTATTTTTGGTACCTTATTTGTCAAAAAATTGAAATAAATAGTTGGATTAAACCTTACCTCATTCTCGCAATCAGAATGGTGGAATCGGTAAGTGTAAGGAGAGATTAACCTTGCAACATGTTTCTGCCGATAATCGTTCGACATGTTGCGGAAATTGTCAATATATTGGCCTGGTGCAATCTCACGAGCTTGTTCGGCAAAGATTCCCCGGGCAGCCGATCGGCGGTCCGCAAGCTTGTCTGTTAGTGTCAATGGGCAGTGCTTGGGGAGTGCGAATACTTACCGTATGAATTGCTGCAGTGGATAAATCACCCCGCAGAGCCTCTTTCAAATACGAGCACGCTTGCTCGAAGCTCTCTGCAGATAACTTGTCCACATCAGTCAGATATGAATGGTCAGTAAGGATCCTGCAGAAGAATATATCGCGGGCTACATCCCACCAATCCTTCGGCACCCCAAGGTCGCCTACCTTGCGTTTTAGCCTGCGGCCTATATCCACGAGAGACCGATCCCGCTTTTGCAACTAGGTGTGTCTGGGTGAGAAGTTGCTCAATGTGAAGCTAAGGAAACTTACCTGCCGAGCATGCTCTTGGTTGCTGGGAGGAGTAGTATTGGATAATCGGTGTGACTAGGGTTCATTGTCAGAGTTCAATGCCTGAGTTCAATGTCAGAGTCGGTTGCAGAGATAGTCATTACCCCCAGCCAGTTCCTAGACTCGCAGGATGATGTTGATGAATTGCCATTGTCATCGCCCTCGTCATCGTTATCGTCAAAGCTGGTAGACACTTGCGACTAAGCATTGTCAGAGACCATTGTCAGAGTTTGATGCCAGAGTCTGATATGGAGATGGATATTACTTCCCTTGGGATTCTAGGCACCGGAACAGTTCTGCGGCGAGACGGTTGTGGCGATTGCTCATCATCGTCATCGTCATCATCAATGTC